>PVHY01003082.1:0-91274 GCA_004024945.1 Uropsilus gracilis | reverse complement strand
GTGAAAGATTGTTTTCTTACTATCAGGATGTATACTCATCACTACTTATCAATAGTATATTGGAGATTCTCAGCAATGCAATAAAGCAAAGAAAAAATAATAAAAATCACCCCATTTGGAAAGAAAGAAGTAAAACTTCTTTACGGATAAGTTTTTCTGTGTAGGTGATGCAATGCATTCTACAAGTAAGTAAGCAGAAATCATGAAAGAGTTTAATTAGCAGTACAGATAGATGAAAGATTGACATTTACATATTAATTTTATTTCTGCATAATAGCAATGAACACTCAGAAATGTTTTTAAAAGTTTACTGGAATTCTCTTTATTTGCCTAAACTCCTCCAAGTGTGTTCTTTCATTTGCAATAAAGCTTCATTTCTAATTCACCTAAAAATATTTTTAAAAGTTAAACAAAAGGATACTACTAGCAATAGTGTAATGGAACGTTCGTGTCTCCTGCTTACACACACTCCTCTCCAAATTCAAATGTTGAAACCTTAATGCCAACGTGATTTTATTTAATATTTCTAGGTGGAGTCTTTTGGAGGTCCTGATGGTGTAACCCTTATGAATGTGATTCAGAAGAGCCAGAGAACTACCATTAAAACCACAAGATAGTTCCCTATAAACCAGAAAGGGGACCTCACCAAGAACCCAAGCAACTGACACCCTAGCATCAGACTTCCAGTCTCCAAAATACGAGATATAAATGTTTGTTATTTAAATCCCTGTCCCTCTCTCCAAAAGGCAGTTCCAGATTTCTTCAACAGCTTCATGAAATGGCAGAGTGGTGTCTACTTAAGACCAACTATGAACCACAGTCTCTTTTCTCTGTAACTCCTGTTATGGTTGAGAAACAGACACCTGTTGCTTTGGGGAAAGATAGTTAAGCTCTAATGTGGTCCTTCAAAAGAAACCAGGATAGCTCATTACCAGGAGTTAAGATTATGTCAAGCAGCATTCTCCTTAATGAACAGTATTTTCCTTAGCAAGTGTATGTGCTGAACGCAAAAAAAATTGCATGCTTGCATTAGATTCTACTAAAGATTATTTATTTATATATTTATTTGTTTAATTTAAATAACATATATATATATATTTCACATCTTTGTATTCCACAGGGTTCACCCACCACCTCCCCTCCCTGAGCACGTCACCTCATCCTCCCACCAGCCCCAGTTGTGTAGTTTTGTTTTTGGCTTGTTTTTATTTTTCCTCCTGTTCTTTTGTTTGTTTTTCCTATATTCCAAATATTAGTGAAACCATTTAGTTTCTGTCTTCTTTCTGACTTGTTTCTGCTAATATGATTTCATCTAGGGCCATCCATGTTACCTCAAATTCATCGTTTGTCATTTTTAATTGATTAGTAATATTCCATTGTGTATATATTCCATGGTGTATATATACCACATCTTTTTCATCCATTCATCTGTTTTGAGATATTTGGGTTGTTTCCATGTCCTTGCAATTATAAATACTACTACAATAAAAATCCAAGTACAGGTGTTCCTTAAGTATTGAGGTTTCCTTTGGGTAGATTCCCAGAAGAGTGATTGCTGGGTCAAATGGTAGTTCCATTTTCATTAGTTTGAAGGTCCTCCACAGAGTTTTCAATAGTGCCTGGACCAGTTTACATTCCCACCAGCAGTGAAGGAGTGTTCCTTTCTCTCCATGCATTTCCCTAATTGCTAGTGACATTGAGCATTTTTTTCATGTGTCTTTTGATCATTTGTATTTCCTCTTTAGAGAGGTATCTTTTTAGTTCTCCCCACTTTTTGACTGAGCTTCTTGTTTTTTTGTGTGTGTGTGTTATCACACACAACTTTTGTTATCAAAAGTTATCCTTGTTATCAAACCCTTATCCACTTTTGTGGAAGGTGAAAATTTTCTCCCACTCAGTTGGGTTTCTTTTTGTTTTATCTGTTGTCTCTTTTGCTATACAGAAGCTTTTTATTTTGATGTAGTCCCAGCTGTTTATGTTTTCCTTCCTTCATTTTTTTGCCAGCTGTAAATGTGTCCAGAAATGAATTTCTGAAGTGTAATTCATGGAGGGTTTTGCCCAAGTTTTCCTGTATGTATTTAATGGTTTCAGGTCTTACATCCAAGTCTTTTATCCATCTTGAGTTGGTTTTTGTACATGGTGTGATGGAGTTGTCTTGGTTCATTTTTTTGGCATGTCTTCATCCAGTTTTCCCAGCACCATTTATTGAAGAAGGTGTTCTTGTTCCAATATAAGTTCTTCACTCCTTTGTCAAAGATTAGTTAACTATATATATATATATATATATATATATATATATATGTGTGTGTGTGTGTGTGTGTGTGTGTGTGTGTGGTGGTGGTGGTTTTATTTCAGGGCACTCAATTCTGTTCCATTGTCTGATTGTCTGTTTTTGTACCAGTATCATGCTGTTTTAATTACTGTGGCTTTGTAATATAGTTTGAAGTCTGGAATAATAATGGCTCCTGTCTCTCTTTTTTGGTATTTGAGGTCTTTCGTTATTCCATATGAATTTCAGTGATTTTTGTTCTAGCTCTTTGAAGAATGTCATTGGAATTTTTATAGGGATTGTATTGAATCTGTAGATTGCTTTTGGTAAGATGGCCATTTTGTTGATGTTAATTCTTCCAATTCATGAGCAGGGGATGTCATTCCATTACCTTATGTCTTCTGTCTCTTTTAGCAGTACTTTAAAGTTTTCTTTGTATAGGTTTTTCATGTGTTTTGTTAGGCTTATTCCCAGGTATTTAATTTAATTTTTTTTGGTGCAATGTGAAATCAGGTGGATTTTTTAATTTCTTTTCTTCTGTTTGACTTTTTGCATATAGGAAAGCTACTGACTTCTATGTGTTGATTTTGTGACTGGCCTTACTGAGCTGGTTTATTGTTTCAAATAGTTTTTCTATGGATTTTTTTTGGATTCTCAACATAGAGAATCATGCCATCTGCATATAATGATAGCTTCAATTCTTCTTTCCCTATTTGTATCCCTTTTATGTCTTTCACTTACCTTATTGCCCTAGCTAGAACTTAGGGAGAGTGGATATCCTTGTTTGGCTACTAATCTTAGTTGAAATGATTTTAGTTTTTCCCCATTTAGGGTGATGTTTGCTGTAGATTTGTCATAGATGGCTTTGATTATGTTGAGGTATGTTCCTTTTATCCCCAATTCTCCAAGAGCTTTTATCATGAATGGGTGTGAAGATTATTTATTTAATATCTGAAACACAGTGAAGACTGAAGTATGTTACTGCACATTCTTAGCATGTTTAAATGGGCTAATTTATTTCCTGTCACTGAACTCATTTTAAAAAACTCAATTCCTCATAAGTTCTATGACATTGTGGTGGGTGCTAGGGTATCCTGAATCCAACACTTTCTAGATGGATGATTTCACACCAATTTATATCTCTGAACCACAGGATCTTCATTGATAAAAATAAGAATACTAATTTTACTTATGTTGCAGTTATTTCGGGAGTTATAGTAGATAGATGTAATGATTTTAATATTATGTACTATGCACAGAAAATAGTTTTAAAATGTTAGATGTTGTTATTACTGCTATTATTGGTGACATATGCTTAAGACAATAATCCCCTTTCATCACTGTCATTGCATTGACAAACAACTTTAGACCTAGCTAGGAGACCAGCTCAGCATTTGTAAAACTCATCAGGGACTGTGTTTAAGTGTCATTATAAGTTTTCTCTGAAGTCATTTTTTTCTCCAGCAATTCTTATTGACTTGGGTAATGAATGAATAAATGCTGTGTAGTTTATTGCTCTGCTCCTTAATATACTTCATTTAGCTTTCCTTCACCAATCTATCTTCTCACTTTTGTCCAATCTCATGTGTTCAATATCTATTTACCACCAAAATGGCAAGATTCATAAAAGCGAAGACTGGCACACAGGCGGTACCTTGTTCCAATGAATGGATTCAACTAACATTTTTTATTCTAGTTTTAATAAGTATGTAAGGAATATATATTGCTAATACAAAACCATCCCATAGAACAAAGATTTACCAGCCTTATCCTCATTAGTTTAATAATTATTACCTATCTTGTCTGTATGTGGTTTTTATTCAGTCATTGGGTGATGTCAAAAAGTCCCTACTTTATGCTGCCTGCTTTTATTTAAAAAGCTTTTATTTGAATTGTGGGGACATGTAGAACTGCTTTACCATTTGCATGTATTTTGTAAAACCTTAAAGTGAAATGTCCTTAGAATGTAGTAAACTTCATTGGGGGTAAAGATATTGCTTTTGTCCTTCTCTTTGGAATCTCTGGTGTCCAGAACAGTGTCTGGTACATAATAAATAAGTAATTCAATGACATTCAAACCACCAACAAGTAAAAAGTTACTTTATTTAATTGAAAGGTATAGCAAAAGAAATTGAATGCTAACAATTTATAAAGACTGGCATGGAACAAAAAAGTGAAAATGAAATGTTGGAACTTTTCTTATGACTGTATAAATAAATTACATAAAATCAAAGATCCTGTCTGGTTTATCAAAAATGTATGCCCAGACATAAGACAGGGTGTGTCACAGAAAAAAACTAAATGTCTGAAAGGAAGAAAGTTAATGCAAATGAACACTACATTCTAAAAACACCAGAGAGAAACTATTCTAGCAATATAATGCAGGCACATCCCAGAGATATTACTGTTGCATTCCAGACACCACAATAAAGCAAATATTGCAATAAAGTAGGACATAATTTTATTGGTTTTACAATACATAAAAAAGTGATGTGTGTAGTATATAGTACACTATTAAGTGTGCAATAGCATTGTCAAAAATGTAGAAATCTTAATTAAATGTGACACTGGGACTTGAAAAGAGCACTTGCTGTTGGAAAAACCATGTCCATACACTTGATTTGATACAAGACTACCACAAACTTTCAATTTGTTAATACACAACCACAGATATCTGTGAAAATCAACAAAATGAGATATACCAGAGTAAAGCATGATGATATAATCTACATAGCTCCTGTGGCAGTGTTTTGCCATTGTGATTTACCATTTACCAAGAGCATGCAGTCGGGTTTTATTGGCTCACATTTTATTCTTCTTAGGATTCTTTTTATTAATATTGATAAAAGAGTGACAATAGTTAAGAGCTTCACCAATTTCAAGCTTTCACACTATATTTTCACCTTTATAGTGAACCAGTTTACTCATCCTTTGTAAAAATAGTAGAATTACGTGTTTTCACTGAAAAGTGTCAGACAACAAAATGTTAATGTTATAAAGACCATTATAGAGAAAAATAACTAGCAAATACACAACTGAGAGAAGTACACTTGGAAGAATGACACAAATTAAGTCTACTTAAGGAAAGTCTAAAAAATGTGTCTATAATCAGGAAATCTACTAATTCAATAAACCACATTAAGTTGCAATAATAACATAGATGCTAAAAATAAATGGATGCTGAAAACAGTAGAAGCTAAAAGTTGTGAGCTAGAATTTAGCAACTAGGGTAAAACTTGATAGTAAACTCAGAAAAGAGTGATGTTATCTTAGATGGTTAAACACTATTTTAAGAACTATTACAAAGAACATAAGAGCAAATTACTAGACCCATTTACAATAAATTAGGAAAATGTCCAAGACCCTTACATGAGTTTTTTGAAATTTCTAGGGGAAGTATTAAGATGAAATATAAGAGGCATAAACATTGGATAAGAAGGCAAAATGATCACTGCCTGCTGAAAACATTATTCTAGATAAGACAATGTTGTCCATACCACTTAGAATGTGGTCATGGACCAGCACCATGGGCCATTACCTGCGAATCTGCTAGAAATTCAGTGTCTTAGTCCCCTTCCCCAAACTGCAATTGGAATCTTCATTTTACTAAAATCCCAGATGCATATTAAGCTTGAAACTTGCTGATGGAATTCTACTCCCTTGTTTTACACATGGACGAACTGGGAGCCAGAGCAGACTCCAGCTTCGTTTCTGAGCCAGTTGTCTTAAAGTCTGATTCTCCCTTAAAAACAGAATATATTCCCTCTCACACTGCATCATCTTATGACCCTCCCATCTCTTACAGTAAAAATAAAACAAGTTCTTGCTTCACTAGCAAGAAGTAAAACACATTGTACATGTGTAAGAAAATAAGGTGTCCTCAGAGAATGGGTAACATAACTCTATGGTACTGTCTAGTATCCATGCAAGTCTTTATGAATCACTTCTTAAGAATGTAGAAAACTTGTGTTTCTTACACTATTACTATAAATAACATACTTTGACAACAAAAAGATTCAATCTTTTGCAATGATTTTTGCCAAGACAAATGAATCAAGTCTAATCAACCTCCAGGGTACTGTGCATTTGGCCAATGTGTTTTCTGTCATAAAGAATTATATTATATATTGAAAAATATAACTAAGTGATATTTTGAAGCTTTGAATAAAAAGAAAAGTTACATCCATTGAGGGGAATAGTAAATACGAACTTTTCTATTTTCAACTAATTAATCTGTAGGTTAGACACAATAACAATGGGAGTTTTAAATATTTTATTTTAATATTCACTTGGGAAAAATTAGCAGGTGAAGATAATTAATAAATTTATGAGCAAGAATGTCATAATCATAAAATATATCAGCTGTTAAAGCATTTTGTAAAATTAGATGCATAAAGCAGTTTACTATTAGTAAAATTGACACAAATCAATGAAAATACTGTCTATGAAAGCACTTAATGTGATAAAGGAAGCAATATGAAATTTAAAAAGAAAAAATTGTTTTAATAAATTATTTGAGGAAAATTGACTAGCTATTTGTTTAAAAGGGAGAGAGAAATTAAATGTGATTCTATCCTTTGACACAAACATAAGTTCTACATGGAGTAAAGATAAAAATAAGTAGATATAATGTACCCCTAAAAATAGAGGAAAATATAGATAAATATTTAAAACTCTTGAAAAATATCAAAAGTACTTATAAAAAAGAAATCATTTAAAAAGACTTATAGTAGAAGTAAATTAACCTTAATGGAGAGAAAACCTAACAAAAATTAAAAGTTTGGATTTTTTTTATTGAAAATTTACACCAATAAAACTAGTTTCCTCTCAATATTCCCATCTAGGCTCTTCTGGCACAAAAGAAACTACTCCCATATTTTTAAATTATTTTATTTTTGTCATTTATATGTTTTTATTTTGCAAAAATTTCCATATTCTTATTCTTTTATTTCATATTTATAAAAATATGCTTCTCTGAGCTTTTTAATTTGCAGCATGTTGTGTGTAGTCATTTGGGTTTTTTTTTCTCCTCTGTGTTATATTTTCAACATTTTCCATGTCAGTATACATAAATCTAGCTCATCTACTATCACCACTGTGTACCCTTTCATTTTATGGATACATTTAACTTTGTACATTTCTGTATTGATGGATGTTAAGTTGCTGTAAAACTTGCAAGCTGACCGTAAATCAGACACTTACAACAGGGAAGTGGTATAGGGGAGAGAGACAGATGAAACTGAGGAGGAAAGAACATAAGGAGCTGTGGTGATAGATGACTAGGGAATTATTAATTAATAATTAATTAATTATATTTTGGAACTATGGAGATTACACCTAAGAAGAGAAAGCAAATGTAGTACAAAAATAAATGAAGAAATTAATATAATAAAAATTTACTACAATTGCAAACATTATTATAAGAGACATTCTTCCATGTGTTTCTTTGCACACTGCAAGAGTTTTTACAGGGCATAATGAAAAAAAATTTTTGAAAGATTATACAATTCCTTAAAGGCAAGTAATGAAACTTTCCCATGAATGAAATAGGTGGGTGCGGGTTGAGACTGCCATGGTACCAAGATCTAGTGGGGTATTGGGAGCTTATTTGATGGCAGATCTATAAGGAGATAACAGGACCACCCAAGGAGTCAGAATTTATGTGTTCCAAGTGTTTATGTATACCTGGGAAGCAACCAGTCACTAAGGGTGTAGAAAAGAAGCTGTCAGAGGTAATTGTGTTGAGTAAGAGTACATTCCTCTGATTTCCTAAGACCAAAAACCTGCTGTGACTCTAGGAGTAGGGAGATCCCACCAAATGACTGTGAATGAATTTCCCATCTGGCTACTGGAAATCAGAGCAGGCTGTCATATTTTATCTGATTAAAAAAGAAAGAACCACAGTGAGCTACCACTTCACAATCATCAGACAGTTGTTACAAAAATCAGACAAACAAAATAATATGTATTGAAGAGGATGAAGAAATTGGAACTCTGTGCATTGATGGTAAGAATGTAAAGATAATGCAGCCACTGTGGAAATGGCATAATGGTTCTTAAAAAATTAAACATAGAATTATGTCAGTGCAATCACACTTCTGATTATATGCCCAAAAGAAGAGGGAACATGAACCCGCATAAATATGTCTATACCCTTGCTTATAGCACCATTATTTACAATTTCCACAAGGTAGAAGCAATCCAAGTTACTTTCATCAGTGGATGAATGCATCCAAAAAACCAAAAAGGAATATTATATGGCCTTAAAAAGTAAATAATTCTGACACATACCACAACTTGAAGACATCATACTAAGTGAAAATGTCAGTTACACAAGACAACAACCATGATTCCATTTTCACAAGGTATCCAGAGTAATCAAATTCATAGAGGAAGAAAGTAAAATAGTAGTTATCAGGGACTGGGAAAAGGGAGAATGAGAAGTGGGTTGGTATGGATTTGAGTTTGAGAAGATGAAAACATTCTGGAAATGTATGGCAATGATGACTGCAGAACAATGTATAAATATACTTATGTGGAGTAATTGTGTATAAAATTGATAGTAAATTTTATGTTGTGTATTTCAGCAGAATTTTTAAAAAAGTAAAAAGGAAAAAATAATACTTCTTGCATTTAAAGAAGAGTGCTTATAAATCTGTAAACAAATGAGATTCCTTTCTCCAGCAAAAAAACTCAACCTACAATTTTCCTCTTAATATCCTATTTACTATCAATGGCCAAAAAGGGAAAAACACACAGATATAAAATGTCTTCCTCCTGGACATATATGTATTTGTGTGTGTACATGTGTATGCATATGCATAGAAAGATAGATAAAGAACGTGTGTGTATATTTGTTTATAATGCTTCACAAATGAGCAAAATATTAAAACCATAGTGAAATGGAATTTTTAACTTATCCAGCTGGTATCTTTAAAAAGTCACTAAATTATAAAGTGATAAAAACTAACAGGTAGAATTTTCACAGCTTCTCATTATAATAATTTGGCAACATATATCAAATGTGATTTTTAAGCATGTTTTTTGACACAATAATTATTCTAGGATTCTGGATTAAAGAAACAGTCAATAAAATCTCCACCAACATCATGGCAGAATAAGGGGTGTTGATGAACATCTTTCTCAAATAAAACTATGAAAAAATTAAATTGTGTTCTTTAGAAAATTTCACTAGTGTATTGCTCATGACAACACAAAAACACAGGTATCTCAGCAAGAGAAGAGACAGCACAAACCTCTGACTGGAATAAAATTTCCTCCCTACCAATTTGATACTGAACTTTTGAACTCCAGCATACCCTCTCTCCCTCACCTGCTGCCAAATTAAACAAAGAAGATAAACAAAATTAAAGCCATAGTCCCATAACTGGAAAAATCAAAAGACAGCACACATGTCTAAGATAAAAAGGACATCTAAACATAAGATGGAAAAGCTGAAAGAGAAGACTAGCAGTTCAGAGAGCTATATAAAGGACTCAGAATTCAAAGACCTAACAAAGATTTTAGAATGACAATTTTTAAAAGAACTCAATGAAGTCCTGGAAGGGCAAGCAAACAGAAAAGCAGGTGCAGGAGCTTACAAAAGATTCCAGGAACAAGAAGTGTTCTTCACTAAAGAGACTGAAGATATTATTTTTTTTAAAAATGCTGAATGAAATGAGGTAAATATGGAAAGCATATGAAGTAGATCAACTGACAGAAGAGAGAATTTTGAAATTGAAGATACAAATGTACAAATAACCAAGTGGAAAATAAGAATATGGTTTTAAAAAAATGAATAAATTTTATGAAAAACTAGAAGAGGACATATAAAGATAATTTGGAAAGTGAAGTAAGTGGGAGGGAGGAGCAAACCTAGCCAAAGAAATAATAGCTGTGAATGTTCGAAACCTGAGGAAAGAATTGAATATGAATGTCTGAAAAGCTAAAAAGAAGATGCAGTTTTCTAAATGTAAAACAACCTTCCCCAAGAATTGTCTTTGTTAACCAAAAATAAACAACTAAGAAAAAGTCAACAAGAAAAAAAAAAGAATTTAACCTACAAAACTACAACAATTTAACTTTCATCAGATTTTTTAGCAGATATACTCAAAACTAGATGACAGTTAAATAACTTATTTACAATTTTAAATAGTAAAATCCGCCACCCAAGAATACTTATCTTGCAAAATTATCATTCAAAAAGTCATAACCATACAATGGAGAAAGAAAAATCTCTTTAACAAATGGTGTTCTTAACTGGGTGTGGTGGCATGCACCTGTAATCCAAGCGCTGGGAGGCAAGAGGCCAGGGATCTCTTGAGTTCACGGGATCAGGACTACATCAGGCAACATAGCAAGACCCAGTCTCAAAAAAAAAAAAAAAAAGAAAGAAAGAAATGGTGTTCTTGATTAATTTGCTTAATGAATTTGAGATAACATGGATGTACCAAGAAAAAATCATATTAGCAAAAACAAATCAGAAAGAAAAGACAGAAATCAAATGGTTTCACTAATATATGGTACATAGGAAAAACATCCAGGAGAAAAAGTCAAAACAAGCTAACAACCAAACTAAAGTATACAACTGCACGAAGGCGGGGGGCAGGCAGGGGGAGAAGAAGAGGTCAGGGAGGGGAAGTGGTGGGTGACTACAAAGATGTGAAATACAAAGATGTGAAATATATATGCATAAATTCTTTTTAAAAATGAAAACATTCTGATGATCAAAAAAGAAAAATAAAAACAATGAAAATATTAAGAAAAAATCAAATGGTGCTGGGAAACTTGAAAATAAAAAAAGTGCAAATAAATAAGTGAGAGACTACATGCACAAAATTAACTCAAAAGGGCTAAAGACTTTAAAATAAGACTTGAATAAAAAATAAAAAATCATAGGAAATACAAGACATTAACTTGTAGGTAGTTTGTAGTATTTGGGGACACAAGTGTAATGGCAAAGGAAACGGAAGCAAAAATAAACAAATGGCGCTGCATTAAAAAAAAATTTATACACTGAAAAAAAATCACCCCAAAACATAAAGGAAACCTATGATTTAGGAGAAGATATTTGCACATTACACACACAATACAGACCAGTTTCCAAAATCTATAAAGAAGTCACACAATTGAATTTAAAAAAAAAAAAAGATAAGCAAAAGATAGTCAAAAGACCTGAAGAGATGCTTCCTCAGGAAGATATCCAGATGGCCTACAGTCATATGGAAAACTTGTTCAATTATTATAAGGGAAATGCAAGTCAAACCCCCCCCCCAAAAAAAAAATCAGATACCACATCACTTCTCTGACAGTGGCCTATATGAAAAAGACTTGGTTGAGGGTGTAGAGAAGATAAGTTATTCACAGCTGATTGGAATGTATGAGAACAGTATAGAGTCCTCATAAAACTAAAAATGGAAATGCCATGTGATCTATCACACTACAAGTTGGTATTTTCCAGAGAATATGAAAACACTAATTTAAAAAGATTTATGCTCTCCTATGTTCATAGCAACATTATTCACAATAGACAAGTCATGGAAACAACCTAAATGTCCATCACCTGATGACAGAAGGACCCTCAAACAATTGAAAGTGGACTTACCATTTGACCCAGCAATCCCACTACTAGGAATCTACCCAAAGGACATGAAAACATTAATTCAAAAGGACACCTGTACGTGCATGTTCATTGCAGCTCTGTTTACAATTGCCAACATTTGTAAACAAACCATATGCCCCAAAACAGATGATTGGCTAAAAAAAATGTGGTACATATACATGATGGAATACTACACATCAATCAAGGAGGACAAACACATGTCATTCGCAGCAATCTGAATGGAACTAGAAAGACTCATATTAGCAGAAATAAGTCAAAAAGAAAAAGAGAAGTACAGGATGGTCTCACTTATATGATGGATATAGGGAAAAACAAACAAACAAATAAGAAAGAATGAAAACAACCAATGGGACTAAACCATGGAGCGAGAGAGGAGGAGGAGGGAGAAGGCAGGGGAGGTAAAGAGCATAAAAGATCGGGATGTTAACAAATGTTAGAGAAGTGGGAAAGCCCCGGGTACACAATAGTGGAATAATGTAATATAAATATAAATAAAAAAAACAGAAAAGAAAAAAAAGAAATTATGGAATGGATATTCAATGGCATACTATTGAGCTATTGTAAAAAGATAAAATGGTGTCATTTGGGACCAAATGGATGAATCTGGAGATGACTATACTAAATTAAATAAATCAGAAAGTGAAAGATGATTACTCTCATTTTTCAAACTTATTTGTGAAACAAATAACCAGAGAAAATTGGCAAAACAAACCAGAATATTTCTCAGACTTTTTGAAAAATATACCAGTTACCATAAGGAGTAGGGGGAAGAAGGAGAGGGCAGGTAAAAGGGTTGTAGCACCAGAGATTTGGTAGAGGGTGGAAAGACTTGTCGACATATGGGAGATGTGATATTGTACCTTCAAAATTATTTAGATATATGAACAAGTGGCAGATCAAAACTTGAGAAATAAAAAAAGAAATAATCATGGATGCAAAAATTATACATTTGTGATATGTTTATTTAATCATAAGTAATAATAATGGAAAACTGGAAACAACCTAAACAAACACTATTAGGAAATAGTTGAATAGATTCCAATAGATCAAAACCATAGAATTTAATGCAATCATCTGAAAATGTATTTTCAAAGCACATTTGCCTAGCTGGAATAAATCTCATTATATAATGTGGAGAAACAGACAAGCACATATAATCTTCAATCTTTTAAAACAAGATGTGTGCAGTGTACATTTATGTGTACATATATATGAAGACTAAAAGGAAATATACTAAAATCTTAGCAAGATTCTCAAAAGAGCGGGATTTTGAGTGATTCTTTTTCTTTTCAGTATATTTATGATGAATAAACAATCAACCAATTGACCTTGTTTTAAGGTGTTTCAGAGGGCAGAACCAAGACTAGTAGCAGTAGGGAAGCAACTGAAATTAAAGTTAGAAAGAAATTTCCATTAAGTGAAACTTCCCAGCGTGGAGAAGACCTCTATGAGTTACTCTTTGCCATCCTTTGCATTCAGCAGAAACACTGTCTGGTGGGTGATCACCAACCAGAGTATTCCACCCTGGTGGAGGTAGGTCATAAGACCTACCTTGCTGGGCAAACCTGGCTGAGCCACCGCCACCTGGAGGAGGGGCAGAAGGATGAGAAGGGTATGTGTGTGAGGTTATCAAATATAAATGTCTTGGTCACATACCTTATCTTTGAAGTGTAGCTCTAGAACAGAGATCTGGAAGCTTATTTTCAGTTTTCTCAGGGTTTTCTGAAGCAGTCAGATTCTCTGCTAAAGAATTCCCCAATTACAGAATTACAACTTCGAGTGTGGGGACTCAAAGGAATTTAGGGGCTCAAAAGTCTAGAGATTATCTATTTGCTTTATGCAGTCAAGAGGAGCAATCCAGTTACAATGGGCAGTGTGTACTAGAGATTACTGGGGTGCAAGATGGAGTAGCTGTTACATCAACACTGTCTACTGTTTACTAATTCAGGCTTTTAGACTCTAGTCTTGGGCTACTCACAGTATACTTTTCCTGAGAAAAATGCATTCAGTGTGTATTTTTAGAAAATACAAATACACACTGTAGTATTTAGCAGAAAAAAAAATAGTTGGGTAGATAGGTAGAAGATGGATGGATGGATGGATGGATGGATGGATGGATGGATGGATGGATGGATGGATGGATAATATAAATGTGCTAAATTAGAAATTAGGTAAAAGATAATTGGAGATTTTGCATCTTGTAAAACTGAAATTACATTAAAATAAAATGCCATTCCTCAAATAAGAGAATTAAAAACATAGTAAACATAATTATAATCTCTGAGTCACTTGAATTTAATTCACCAGGTATGTTTTTCAAACAATTTATCAAAGGCCTAATCTGTACCATGTTCATTTTAACAATTGGGACACATTCAGGATTAAAATTTTCCTGCCCTCACATGGATTACATTTGAGTTAGGTTAGTATAAAATGTCGTTTGGAGACTGAATTAGACTCTGAGAAGGGCTGTATTCTGTAAAGGTCTCCAATCACTTCTTATATACACTTATACACTCCTGTTTTCAATATATGGGCTTTGACCCATAAATAACTTGCAATGCAATCTAGTAAGTGAAGATTTTTTTTTAAAATTGAAATAGCAAAAAGAGGAAAAGAAAAAGCAGAAAAGAGGAGCTACTCATTCATAATTTGAAAACTTTTTTTGCCATTGCCTTGGGTCACTATACACAGGGCTTCATACAAAAAAACTGTAGAAAAACTATTAGAAAATAGGTTATAAAATAGGCACTGCTCGAGTCCAGTATACAGTACCCCGTAGTCCAGACCTGGCACTGCTCAGAGCTGCAGCACCTGACAGCCTGGGGAGACAACAGGATGTTCTGAGAGTGACCTCCCTGCCCATCCCTGACGTGGCGACTCTTCCTTTTCCTTCTGTGGAGAGCCAGGAGCCACGTCCTCCCGCAGATGTTGATGTCTCCTGTACGTGTTGCGTCATTTTTCTTGATAGATGGGGCAGAGTACGAACAGTACACAGTCTGTCCTGGCGCGGAGAAAGTGCTGCAGGTGGAAAGAAACTCCTGGAACCGAATCCTTCCATTTGCTGGGATATTTTTTGAGGAAATGAGAACAGAGGGGGCATAATACAACCAGTTTTCCAAGCCTATGGACTAGCTATATGACGCATGCTCTTGTGTCATATTTTTGACCCAGATGAGTGATAGCAATGATCTTAAGTCAAAATGAGACCGAATGGAATACACAAACCCACAGGAAATACGCTGTGAATTCTTCTTACATACTGGGAATCCTGGAGCCGACTGTTCCCAGGTTTATGTGTGAGCTGGCAGGGAAGATTTTCTGTGACTACCTAGGGAAATTCAAAAGCAAATAGTCTGCTAGGCACAGAGGGGCAGCCATAGGTGCATCATCAGCCATGTAAGGAAGTGGAGCTCCACCCTCAGCCTGGGAAATGCTGCTTTTCTCTCTATCCCATGACAAGAAGATGTCGAATAAGGAACTGAAAATGGAATGACTCAGATTAAGAACTGCTGACCTCACCAGGACTATTACTATTCTTTTCCTGACCCAGTCTGGAAAGTGGCACTGGTAGAACATCAGAAATGAATTCACTCCCCAGAAAAGGACACAATTAGATTTTTTTCAGCTGTCTGTCCTCAGCGACATTTTCACAGCTTTAGAAGCCAATACTTCTCCACCTCAAACCAAAGCTTGGTTCTGTGCAGTTATGGTATAAATGCCCTCTGTCACAGACAGGCTCCAGTACTGCAAGCCAAAGATAAATAACAGAGGAAATCATCAAGAACATGACCTCCTGGTGACCCCCTGGAGCTAAATCTTTGCTAGACTTCAGAATATCAAACAGGCCACCAGCCTGCCAAGAACAGTTTATATACCAACAGTGTGGAAACCACCTCAACCTGTGGAGCCCTGAATCCCTGGAAGCTTGAAGAGATCTATCCCAAAGGAATTTCTTTTCCTATTCTCCAAAGCAAAGGTTTGTTGTTTAAGCGAAGAAAACCCTCTGAGAATGAACTCATTTCTGGGACAATGCCGGGTCAACCAAAAAGGTATTTGCTTGGAGTTGGGATTGTTTCCCCTTCCTGTCTAGTGGTATGAAAGTTAGTATTTGAAAATGTGATCTCTCATCAACTAGCAAAAGAATAAGCCAGCATAAGTGTACTTTCATCCCATAGATTTCAGTTACAGATTCAAATCAGCAAATATTATGAAATGTTTGCTGTGTGACATGTAAGGTATAATGTTGTCAGGAGATGCTGAGGAAAGCCAAGTTCAAGTTACTCATGGAGGGAAGTTCTGAGCAGGGAAAAGCATACATTCCCCTCTCCTGGCCTCCTGGCCACCTCAGGGGTTTCGGGACATCAACTGAAGCTAAAGGAACCCTATATCTAGTGACCAACATATAACCCCTAAAATATTTTTGGAACGTCTACCTTAAAGATTGGGACAAACTTACTTAAATCCTCAGGATAAAGGTATAAAGAGAAGTTCGGAATCAAAACCTGACCTCAGTCTGAAAGGAAGGAGATCTTGACTACAGAAGTTCAAATAGATTTAATGTTCATAGCTCTTGAAGGTAAAATGCACCAAGAAGTTGCACAAAGCCCAACCGAAAGGAATTATATTTGTAGAAATATGGTGTTTCTTTTGTCTCTTCTTCTCTTGTCAAAGAGATCATCTCTTCTCTGGAAGTTAAAATGTTTGGAAGGTTTATGAGCCCAGGTGGTCATGCACCCTCTTCTCAGATCTACACCAGAAATCTGCAGGATTTGGACAAGCTCTGTGTACTTCAACATTTGTTCTAGTAACAGAAGTCACTATTCAAACACAGCTTTCTATCCTTGTGTATAAATTCACCATATACATGAGAAACAACTCCAGGTTAAAGTAGGACTTACATTGAGTTCCTCTGCGGGCCCCTCAAAGTACAGTTTAAACCACAAATAAAGGCAATTTCTCAGGTTCTTGCTTATACACTATAACACCATGACTCTGCTGCTGACTTTTTCCCCTATGTGATACACCTGTAGCTTTATATATGTTATCTCACTGACACACTTTTATCTCTCCATTTTACAGATGAGAAAACCGGGATGACATCAGAATAGCTTGAAAAAGGCAGAGTTGGAACTTAAATTCCAGTGTCCCTGAACCCACAGACCATGGCCACCTATGAGGAGGTAGGAAATATAGGTGCTAAGGAATAAAGTGACAAATTGTCCTTGTCCTGAAGGAACTCTTATCCTAGTGAGAGAACTATAGAATATCTAGGAGCTGTGGGTAATCCTCATGCACCTTACTTCATATCATGACCATGTCTAGTAATTGGCAATTGCATTTTTTTGTTATCCCAACACGATAGCACATCCAAGAAGCTTGAGGGAGAACATTTGAAAATATATGGTGAGTTTTCTGTTTTCTTATTTGAGAAGTGAAGGTAAATGGACATTAATTTACATTGCCAGGGATGCTAAATTGTTTAAAAAGTATATATGTATCCTGTTCAACAAAGGAGTTTCTCCAGACCAACTTTTGCCAACAAAATGGCCCAAAAAAGAAATGACAATCAGTTCTACAAATCTTTGTTATGTTTCATCCTGTTCCACCTAAAGGCCAACCATGTTACCATTGAGAAGTCCTTGAACATGAAACTAGATATTGAAATAATCTACCCCAGAACATGTGGCAGGTATGAACAGAAGTCTAGTATGTGTTGCTTTAATAGAAAAATTAAAATAAAGTTAAAAAGAAGGATCCCCAAGGCATCCTTCAATCATTGTCAATGATCCATAGAACATTTTCTGCTTATGTGCAAATGGTACAACCGAGTTTCTCCTTATGATTTTTAAGTCCATAGACTCTAGTTTTCTCCCTAAGATATGTCAGATCCAAATTTCTTCAAGAACAGTCCATCCCTGGAAGACTTTCACCCTTTCCGCTATGACCACTGAGTTCCTTAAAAAACATTGTACCATATCCCTTCTCAAATTCATATTTAGATCTTCTATCCCCTTCATTCTCTTCCCTGCTTCACATGCCTCCCTTTGATCATGCATCATGTCTTTAAAAAACAAACATACCCAGACCCAAAATATGGAGGCTATGAGTATTGTTCATATGTTTACACCTACAGGTCATATGCTTATTCTAGTTAAGTCTATTTGTTTCCCTCCAAGATCCCAACCACTTCTTGTGGAAAACTGGGTGAGAAAAACAAACTATGAACAGCCTTAATATTATCTGGGATTGATTATTGAGAGCTCCAGAGGAAAGTTTGCCTATTGGAGGAAAATTATCTCAAGCAAAAATGGTCCAGCTCATGTGTCCACAGCCAGCCAACTATCTTCTCCAAGGAAAGTTCTTTTAATGGCAGATCTGAATGGTACCTCTCCTGACAGCCACATGTGGCATTTGTGGGTGTTCTTAAAGCAGAAGTCACTGCATGTGGATGTGTGCGTATGTGTGCTTGTGTGTGTAGTGTGCATGCATGCATGCACCTTGGAGTAGGAGTCTAAACTGTGACATGACAAATCATGAAAACCAGAATGGAACCTTTCTGCCTGGGAGACCAAACCTCACCCCCAATTTCTAGGTTGTTGGCCTGGTTAAAAGAGAATCATTTTACTGCTTTAAAAAGGGTTGGAATTAGAAATGGAAGTTGGCCGACCTGGAGCGTAGGGTCTTCTGGGATTGCTGAGTATCCAAAATGCTGTGTTAGTCGTAGTGGGTGAAAAGCTCTCTGTTTTGGCTAGGAATCAGGGGAGTTATTTTGAGAGCAGTCTCATCAGTGACCCAGACATTACCATTTGATTTCCAAAGCTCAAAAGAACATAAGTTTTGAGAGCTCTTTTCCTCAGTACTATATTTCTTTCTGTATAGGGCTTTTAGCACAGATTTGCTTTGCATCCAGCATTTGCCTCCTCAAAGGAGCATGCAAGGAGGCAGATTATTATCATTAGAGAGGGTGAGCTCTGCTGGGAAGTGACTTGCCTGTCCATGTGAGGACTTCATGCCCTACTGTCACCTAGATTTTAACAAACCTTGTAAAAAGCATTTCGAATTTACCTATACACACCAAATTTTCTGAGATCATCTTTTGCCAACAAAATGGCCCATAAAAGAAATGACAATCATTTCTACAACCTGTATTATCTTTTCATGTGAGATGCTCTAATGTGAGCTGCTGGCTGCTGGCAAGATGAAGGAAAGTGGATTCAAAGAAAAGTAATATATAATGCTCGTTCCAAAGGGATGACTAATTCTCTATTCAAGTCACCTAAGAGCAAACCCAGGTCCTCCTCATACTCAAAAAGGAAAGATAATAGCAGTTATAATAGCCAATATTAATTGTGTGCTGCTGCGTGATCTCATTTTATATTTTTTTAAAAATCCCAGCAAGAGGTATTTTCATAATCTTGCTTGCAGAGATGAGGACACCTAGTCTCAAAAAATTCAAGCAGCTTGCATACAAAACCCAAGTAGCAAATGATAGAGTGAGAACTGAACCTGGGCCATTCTCATTACTGAGTTTGAACCCTCACCCACACTGCCTTGCCTCACCGTCATCGTGATTAGGGCATTTCCATGTTTCGGGGAGTCTGAGGTTTATACATTTGCAAGGTCAGTCCTCCTTACAAGAAGAAAACATATGAATACACAATTCAATACAGCACCTTTGTGAGAGAGGCTGAAGTTTAAATTTCAATAACTTCCCAATGAATTCACCTTGATTGTAATAATATTATTATTGCCAACTGTGTTAATGTAAAGAATAATAATTATTCTTTAAATCCATTCAAATGATTCTCTGGTTGGTTTAGGACTTTAGGATTTACTTTGGATAACAGGTGTTCTAAACCCTCAGGGACCCCACATGCCCCCTTTCCAGGCACCATATAATTTCTCAGCATTTGAGTCATTCCTACTTGCCAAATTCTCTTCACGTTATCTTTGCATCTCTACTGATGCTACCTCACTTTCAACTTCTTAATGGTCATTATAATTATAGTTAACATGAGTTTGAGCTATCTTCTCATTGCCTATTAAAAAAACCTTAGCTTCATTCCCATTTTCCAGATAAGATTCAAGAGACTAAGCAATTAGTGACTAAAATATGAATTTTAACCAGAATACCATTGTGCCTCAAGTAGTCCAGGTATAGTCAGATATAAATCCAAGCAAACTCCATAGAAGAAGTTACGATGATTTCAATGTCTGAATAAAGTACCAAATACAAGATTCACTATTTGGTGAGTCACATACTTAACTCTTTGGTCAGAATTCTTTTTTGGTAACTGTGAATAGTATAAGAACAAAATATATATTTCATGTCCATCAGCAACTCTGAGTCACAGACCTTAAAAATATTCAATCTCAATAATGGGAAATATGCTTTTCCTTGGGTTGCAAAGCCCAAAGAATAACCTTAGCGATGTTCAAAGTTACCTATTTGTCATAAGCACTACACTTTTAGGATCACTATCAAATTATCTGTACCAGAAAGTATACATTATCCTTTGAATGCTAGTTACCACCAAACTAGATTGGAGGTACAATTATCAGACTGGATTAGTAGTTCAAGTACAAGTACTGTAGTTCAAGTACATGAGGGGTATACATCCACATTATGTTCCTTGAATTTGAATGCTTGAAGGAATCCCAAAATACTCCAAGTTGAAACACTTCATTTACAGATGAGGGCTATTGGATCTCTGAGATGCCAAAGTTTCAGCAGTAATGACCATCATTCATTCAACAAATGAGTTGAACAGATGATGGGACTAAGATAAAGGATTTTCCACTGTGCTCTGTTTCCATGTGCTGAAGACACAAGCTTGGATATAGCATCCGCAATCCTGTGAACTTAATTTTCCTTTCTGTCTGTGGTAAAGACTCACCGGGTTTTCACTGGTCTGGTCTCTGCCTACCATCCACTTGTCCTCCGAGAGTCCCTAGCATGAACCCTGTTCTTTACATTTCCCTGACAGTTCTCACTATAGACTCTTTGCCTTAGAGCAGGATGCTATAATAAAATTCCACAGACTAGGCAACTTTAAACCAAAATAAAAATATTTCTTGCTGTTCTGGAGGCTGGAAGTCCAATATTAAGGGACCACCATGGTCTGGCTCTGGTGAGAACCCTCTTCCACCTTACAGACTGCCAACTCCCTGTGTGTGTTCACTTAGTGCCAAAGAGGATGCACAAATGCTCAGTCTGCTTCTTATATGAACAATAATCCCAGTCATGGATTGTTGTTTTGGTTTGTGTATGTTTAGTTTCTGCTAAGCAAATGCCATGTCTCTCATTAAATGCTAAGCACAAATATTTTTGTTTGTTATGATTTATTTGAAGAACTATTTATTTGAAAAAAAAGTAACTTCTCTTTGCCAGCGTATCAATGGGATGGCATAGCACTAAAATTAGGAGTGACTGAAAGAAAAATATCATTGTCTAATTCAGTTCCAGGGGCCTTCCATGAAGGCTTGGAAAGGACACTGCTGTTGAGGAAGACTGGCCAGTGCTAGCTAGTGCTTAAGAGCAGAGTTTCAGTTCAATGAGTCCAAATCCTGCCTTGTTCATATCATTTAATCTCTTGGAGTGTAAAATGGGTAATAGCTACCTTCATACAGTTGTTATAAGGATTTGAACCTCACATGAGCCCATGTAGATAGAACCCGCAGCATGGTTTCCTAGCATCTGATAAGCATTTGATAAAGAGTAATATTAAAAGAGCCATAAGTAGCACCTACTCATCTGCACAGCTTAGGTTAAAAGAAAATGAGAGGTTACAGAGGGGGGATATGGAGGGAGGAGGAGGAGGGATCAATTAATGCACAATTGTGACAAATCAATAAAATGAATTAAAAAAAAAAGAAAATGAGAGGTGTCTTTTGGAATCAAAGAACCAAATCAAATTTGAGTATTTTCATAGCTGCTGTTCTTTTGGACAATTTGATAGTGAGAAAATTGTGAAGGAAACAGTAATGCAGAGTTTGTGGTCTCGCAAGCTAGTAGAATCAGTATCAAAGATTAAGGTATTAAATATCTAGCACACATTCTCTAAATCCAGATCTATTTTGTTTTTCTTAAAAGTCTAATTTTAATCTCTGCCTACCATATAAGTTTTGCCTGAAATTTTATTTGGCCATATATCTGGGGAAAATGAGCATTCCGCAACAGTTCTGTACCTGGCTCTTTATTTCTGAAGGTTGTTTACAGTAGATTGAAGTTAGGGGTCTTCCTCACTCAAGTTACAGGCATAGAGAATGCTGTGCAGAAGAGACATAATTCTTCTTCCAGTTTCCTCAGATAGGCAACTGTTTTCAAGCAGAAGCTTCATGAAGATCTTTTGTGGTCACATGCACATGTTGTACCCATTTAAATTGAGATAATATGTGTCAGTTTGAGCACTGAAGGTTGGAAGATAGGGTAATGTTAATAGTCCTTTCTGTTGAACTATCCCTTCCTCTGACTAGACTTAAAATTAAGATCAACTTCCTGTAGATATTTAGGTGATGATCATTTCTACCAAGTTGAGACAGTGATTATTTCTCTCACTCACATAGAAATGGAAATCTGAATCCTTGTTTCTTTGTTTTTGAAGCTTCACTTTGTTACTGGACATGAGGTTAGATTCATAGACATGACTCTCAACCATCTGAGGCTAGTCTCAACCTGGTGCTTCTCCAAACCAATCTTTTGGTAGATGATAATTAAGATGATTTTGTTTATTCTACACCATACTTTAATGGTAAGTAGGATGGAACAAGTAACTACTGTTACTGTGGCATTTAGATCACAAAATAATTAATGTCCATGGAGCAATGGTACTGGGAAATGAGGGGCATCCAGAATACCTTTTTAGTTTAAGGGATTTGAACTCACCAGTTACAAAGGATTAGAGGCCACTTTCCCCACCTCCCTTACAATCCCTGTGTCAAAGATCCCCAGATCTCTGTTGGAAGGATAGTCTGTCCCTTCTGATACCCAGCAATCACCAGCACAGACATAATCTCTAACATTCCCAAAGTAGTAGAATATAATCAAACTATTTGTCTTATGCCTATTGATGAGATCATAACTTGGGACTTTTTCCTAATACCCCCCTTGTCTCACATTGAAGCTATGAGCTCATCATTTTCACCATTACCCCATTTATCTATTGGTGAAAAGAAAAGAATGAGTATTTGAAATCATCAAGTAATAATTGTGCTTTGCATGGAGTTCTCCCATGAAAGGAGCAGCTAAGATTGGCATTCTTACCAGTATTATACAGTTTGTATTGATTATCTCACGTATTTCTCACTACAGACCTATGAGTAAGGCATTATGTATTATAGCCTATGTTTATGGCCATGAAAACTGAAATTCAGGGAGATTGATTAATTTGCCCAAAGGTATCAGAAGAATTGTGCAGTGTATTGTGGACTCAAGGGTTCAAATCTGACATAAAGAAACTGTTCTTTCCCTAATTCAAATTAAATTTTATTGAATACAATCCAAAGTGTATAATCCCAAACCTTTAATCAGTGTCCAAACTCCACTGGAAATGTAGGCATGGAAGTCTTTCTTACATGAATTAACATCACAATTAGTCAACATGTTTAAACTATACTTTATGTCCCATGAAGTATGATGGCAACAACATCCTACATTTCAGGACCCCTTTCGATTTCTCAGAGTACTATCCATATCTATTGAATATTTTTATTCTCTCAGAAATTCTGTGATTCCTTAGACATGAGTCAAAGGGTTTGCTTAGCCAGTTATAAAGTGTCCTGACTTTTCAACCAGTGAAATTTCTCCCGGAGAAAGGCTATATGGTTATACATGTGTTCAGTTATTTTACTGGGTATTTTAGTGGATAAAAGAATAAATATTTGTTGCAATAAACCAAAAAATAGAGAGGTGTTTTTGAGGTTAATCTCCTTTTCCTTTGTTCTTCCACTACCCCTACTAAGTCATCGATGCTAGTGGATTGGTAATCTTCCATTCCAGACAATGGAGATGATTTCAAAGCTATCACTGAAGGTCTGTTATTCACCAGGAAAGCAAGAAATGTCATGTTCCCAGTCTGTAGCACAAGAACCCATCTAGATTGTCTTACTGACCCTAGAGTTTATTTCTGCCTTTCTTGTTCATCCATGCCTGAATCCCCCTAGCTGGCTATGGGACTCCCAGTTTGAATATTTACAATATATGTTCCCAGAATTCTTGGTACCATCTGAGTTTGTATGTTCTCTGTCACCCATTTAACATAGTATCTGTTCAGCCCAGTGAATAAAATTTGTGAGCCAAATCTACCCTGTCATCCTAGCCAGCTCCCCATCAACTTCCTCCGAGGAAGTTGTGTATTCTGTGGTCTCAGAGGATAACTTTATAAGAACTTTAAATTGGGAGTGAAGTCTCCATCCACACACTGCTCCCTGCTATGAATACAGCAAATATTCCATAATCCTTTCCTGACAATGTAAGAGTGTCTCTTGGGTTCTGTCCTAAAATTGTTTTACAATCATTTAACTTACACTCTCATCACATCAATTTTGACAGGATAATGTGATTTGCATTGATTTGAAGTTGCTATCAGAATGAGCTCATAACTATGTCAAAACCTCTGTTGAGTAAATAAAGAACTGATTTTGAATGTGGGGAATGATGGGGAATGGAAAAATTACAAAAAGAGACTAGAAACAATACCAGCTCAAAGGGGAAATTTAAGACATCAATTTTTTTTAACACAAAATACCAAAGGTCACTAGTCTCCCATACCAAATGCACAGACAAATTTTTAAAAGCAAATCCATTTTAGCCTGAGTCTTGAAACACATTTGAAATATGCAATTTTGCACAGAAGAGTCTAGGATCATTTTAATTTTGTTAGTTTCTTAAAAATGAGGAAGGATCGCTTTGGAACACAGAGCAATGTGGAATACGTGGTGAATGGCGTGCTTTGCCTTTCTGTCCTCATTCATCATGTGGATTTCACCCAACCCAAAGGGGCTCACATAATAGCTTGACGCTCAAGTGCAAAATTCCAGAAGCATATTCATTTGTAGGCCCAACATGCCACCGGAGAGGCAACCCATGCTCCCAAATGTGGCTTTGTGCCTGCTTGTAAAGGACTTCGTACTCAATTAAGACCAAGGGAGAATGTCCATTCCTCACCAAGGCCCAATGTCTGCATTTATTTTGGCAAGAGCTCAATCAGGGGGTGAGATTTGGCCAAAGGTGGATGAAATCAGCATGGAAATGTCCCTTCCCCCATAACATCAGGGCTGAAGAAGGCGGATGGAGACAGAAGGTTTTCAGGCTGAGTTCCCGCCGACCTTAACTGAAATAACTTGCTCTCTTTCACATCTGCAGCTGTGTTCTCCTCAGGGAGTTGTCCAACTAAATGTGATTTTAAACATCTGTCAGCTAAATCACAGCTCCAAATTTAGCACTCGGGAACATTATGTGGATTTGTGATGCTCGCTGGAGAACACTGAATCCATAAACTAAACTCACACGAGACAGTCGGGTGGTACTCTGGTTGGTAATCTCATCTGTGACACATTGAATTTGCCTGCACATTATGAATATTATGTAAAGGGAAAGAGTGACCATTTCCCTGTGATTCTGAATTGCCTCAAGATCAATAGCCAGAAAGGAAAGTCTTTACTCTGGGAACACTGATTATGCTCCTATCCAATAATTTCCCTGGAATTAAAAGAAATCCCTGCAGCCTGGTTTAGTCTGAATTCCCTGAAACTCTGCTCTCCACCCCAGGCAGCTCCCTTGTGGTCCAGTAATAACTTTGCTCCACTGCACCCATCCCGGAGGAAGTGAAGTTCTCCATGTAGTTTGCATTCCTAGATACCATCTTTGAAGTCTTGAGAGCGCAGAAGAATGATCGTGTGGCTCTTGTCTTCCCTTGGATTGATGTTTCTGAAGAAATATTGTGGGAAGAACTGTGCTTTCAGGCCATACTTTGAGAACCCCCCTTTTGCTGAGGTAACAGTCCTGGATGATTGGCTAGAAATCCTGATTGTACATGGTGATTTATAGCACAGTCTATCAATTTCTGAGATTAAGGCGCCCTTGATGGGAGGCCTTCAGGGAAATAGCCTTGCAATTCAGCCTGGGCTTCTGATAGATTATTTATCATAAAACTTGTGAATTCCCGTACTGGGTTAGAATGAAAGTTTATAGCCTCCAGAGTGCTTTTGTGCACGATGCCTTCCCTAGCAATTTTGAGTAAGTTGCCTCTTCTCTGAGTTCCCAGGACAGTGTGCATCTCTCATCTGGTATTAATGTGTGGTCTTGTTAGGAAGTGTCTTCAAATGTCACTAAGCTCTCTAGATGGTATCTCTGGATAGAGATACCATCTGATTTGTTCTATATGCTCAAGGTTAGACCAGGTCCATAACTGGGGCCAATAACCACTCTCTATATAGTGAATAAATGCATGAAGGGCCTACACTACATTGAACTGCTTGAGACTATATGACCAAGAAGCAAGGAAAAGTGATTCAGGCATGTGGTTGATGGAAGGAGGAAAACCCTTCGAAAGGGTACCATGGAAAATTCACAAATAGATCAGACCTGTATGTAAGGGAATTGACTCAACATAGACTTCCCTTGCTGTCGGAGAAAAGGTAGTCCTCTCATTGGCCACACATCCCATCTCAGTGGGGTTATTTGAGGGCATTGAGCAGGGAGGAGCTTCTGTCTCCTTTCTGCACATGATATTTGAGTACTTGAAATTTATTCCCGTAAATAAGGCATGGTGATTCTTCCTTTTATTCATCCCTCTTTCTAGGATGACACACTTGCCTTGGGAGGTCTCATAAATTAGTTAAGATCAAACACAGTAGCATCAGACAGATTAGAATTCAAATCCCAGCTCATGATTCACTCAGGTATATTCTCGTGGGAAAATTACTAAATATTTCTGAACTAGTTCACTAGAAAGCAGAAAAGATTACACAATCCACTGTAAGTGAAATACTGGCTCACAGCAAAAGTTTAATATAGTCAATATTAACATTACTATAATTAATTTGGTCTCTTACTTGCAAGTGATAAGGGTCAAATGAAGCTGGCTTAAGCAAAAACTATATGTGAATCTCACATAAATCAAAAGAGGAATATACCTGGGCCTCAGGGAGGTATTGTCACCTCTGCCCTTCTGTACACACTAGCTCTGTTCTCCTCCCTGGGCCACTTCACTTCTCAAATCCACACCATGGTTGGTGAAAACATACTTGTTATTGAGTTGACAAGTTCTGTTCAGTTCCCCAAATGGGAGCATGGCACGTCTTCTTTCTAGGCTCAATTTCACATTTCTAGAGAAAAGACTCAAATTGAGTCATCCGGAACCCAATGCTTATCCTGCCAGTCAGTGACAGCAGGACTTAGGTGAGAACTGGAGGCTTTGAGTGACAGAAGTCCTGGCTTCACAGTGGTGTATATTTTAAATCATAACAATAATCACTTATAAAAGTAAAGATTTATGGAACATACAAAGATATTATTTTATGATATGGTGATGATTTATCAGTGTCCTTTGATTTAGTTACACAACTTTGCTTAATGTAGAGAGTGCCTTCATGAATTAATTACCCTTGCACCTTTGCCATCTAACACCTTAAAAAGGGCTAGTTGACAACTGGCTGAGAGCTAGGCCCTGAGAGCTAGACCCACCAGACCTGAAAGAGAGGGAGCAAATAAAGGCCAAGGGCATTGGAGATCATATGATTTAACCATAAGACATGGGTTCTAAGACCTTCTCTCCTGGAAAGGCAGAAACCTGGTTTAGAATACTGAAGCTTCTGTCATCATTTCACAGAACATTGGTGAATTGCCAAGTGGTAACAGGTCACTACCAGAAAATTCCTTTGGTAATAAAAAGGCACTGGAAATACTGTAAAAGGGCAGCTTGTACTTTTTCAGGGCAAGACTAACACCAACTTACACAGGTCCTGCAGACATCCTAAACATTTCTATGGAAACATATACTGCCAAGTTCACCCCAGCACTATTTAGTCACTGGTCCTCACCCCTGAACACAATGAGGATAACTAGAAAAAGTCTTTCCATTCTGGCCTTGGCACCCTTCTTTCAGCCTGTGTGTCACTGAGCAACTTCTTCTAGTATTCCCCTCAGGGACTGGGTAGGGCAGATGGTCACTGTCATTTAAAGCCAAAGACAAATGAAGCAACTTTGAGAGCAATGTGGGAGTTTAGTTCCTACCCTAGGGACAGACCCTTGAGACTTTGGTCTGGACAGTGATTGAAGCTCTGAAATGCAGTGTGTAAATCACATCCACAGTTCTGACTAGAGAGTAGAAACTGTTTTTGAAATTGTTCGAGTTGGCCGCTTTGAGATATTGCCCAAGTGTTTCCTTAAACATTGCTTTTATCTTCAGCGAAGCTATATAAGGCCAAAGCTCCAGAAAAATTCATTGCAATCTAAAACTTTGAGTGAGTGTCCAAGGCCCGGACATTGGAAGATTAAGAATTCTGGCTCTCCAGATCCTCCTTTTCTGCTTCCATGACTATTGTCTTAATTGAAACCCTTAGTATCACCAGCTTGTGCAACTGCAGCATTGTTTATCCAGTCCCTACGGCTTCTGTGTCTTATGGAGTATAGACCATGAAAATTACCTATGTAAGCTGCTTACAAAGTAACCACTCATTTATGAAAGTAGTCAAGTAACTGAACACCTGTTACATACCCTGGTGCAGCAGGCAATAAGAACAAAATTGTGACTAAGACTCAACCCCACCACATGGTACCTGCAGACCAGTAAGGGAGACCAGCAAGGTACAACCAGATAAGTGCTCATGGAATTTAAGGAAAGAATATTTGGCACAACTGAGAGAAACTTAGCAGCATCTTGAAGGGTCAGGGAAGATCACCTAGCCAAAACTAGATCTGTAGGGTCTTAGGAAATAAAGGACATGGGCAGGTGAACTATGATCCTGAGACTGTGCTTTCTGTCCCACCTCCTATTGTGAAGACTAGATGTGAACTGAGTTTGCAAAACAGAACAGGTCTTATGTCTCTGTGAGAGTTAGAGGGCATCAAGGAACTAGACACACAAAAATGAAAAGAAAGTCTTTCCTTCTTCCAGAAATTGTTAGTTACACAGTTCACCTTCTGATGGGCAGCTCTGAGAACAGATAGTCAGATTAAACTTATGAAATATGTACAGTATCTACTATGTGCCAAGAAGCAGGGCAGTAATGAACAAGATATGAGTGATAAAAGAAAGCAGAGAAATGAAGAGGGACTAAGAGGGACCGTGGTTAAGGAAAGAGAAGGGGGAAAAGGGTGTGGACAGTCCAGGTGGGTCAACAGCAGTGACTAGTGTGAGCCACCCAGCTGATTTTTATCTGCTGACTGCTGGTTGAAAACTTCATTTCTGCTGACAGGAAGAGGAATGGTTACATCTGGAAAAAGGGATTTGATTCAGTATAATAAAGTATTTTCTTTCTTTTTTTTTTTTTTGCACGTATATATCTACTTTATTTTTTTTTAATTTTTTTTTTTGTTCTTTAGATCACAACCTCTGTAAGTGTTTTGTTGTTGTTGTTTCTTTTGGATACCTCCCCCTCCCTCCTCCCTCTGGTGCCCCTTCCGTTCTCTCAAACCCCACTCTTTGTTGTTCGCTAGTTGTGCTAAGTCCATTAGTCTCTTTCCTATGGCAGTGTCCTTTCACTGGTTGAGGGACTGTGTTGTTGGAACCAGGCGAGCCTTGCTGTTAGGTTTTCAGTATAATAAAGTATTTTCATACCAATTGTCTGACATTCTTCAAATATGTGGTAAATGCCCCATGGAGTGGGGCACCATTACAAGAGTCTATGTAGACAAAAAAAAAAAAAAAACAAAACTTTAGATGTCCCACTTAGATTTCTCATAGGCTTGAGCCTGAGATTTGCAAAAAATCACTGAAACATGGAGTGAAGGGATCTTCAAAAGGAGTTCAGGATGTAAGTTCCAAAAGCATCTGACTCTCTCACAGAGTTAGATCCTAAGAAGATGTCAAATACTGAATAAGTCTTTTCAACCTTATGTGATGGTGTGTGCATGCACATTTGCATCTAAGTGCGCACACACACGCATGATGGCACTTGCAGTGACTTCCATTGGACGTCAAATGACTGTCCATTCTTACCTGATTCAAAAGTAAGGGGGAGAGATATCCATCAGGTAGTTGCACAGACTCTGAAAACATTCTTTGGAACTCCTTGTTCATAAAATTGTAGGACTGGGATTCACAGAAATTAAATAAAAACCTGTTTAATAGGATGCTTGTTAGGTTCTTAGCACATTTTCAATAAAAACAAAGATAAAATAATGACTTCAAATTTCTTCTTTTACATATAAAGAAACTTAGAGGTATCAGTTTCCATGAACTGTCTGAAGTCACCTGGCTTTCATTCTTTCATGTGAAAATTCAAGAAAATATTCCTGTACCACACCCTAGGTGTGTGCAGGATGCTGGGAAAGCCAGATACGAGAAAGCAGTGATCGGGATGGCCAGTTCAATGTTCTGCTTTTATGTTCTGGATTTACCTGTTCCGTGTCCCCATTTGAGACATCAGCCCACTTGTCCTCTGTAGGAGGGCCATCACAAAGAGAGATCTCACCTGATGGGAGCAGCTGCTCCTTGAACATGCAAACATTTAATCAATGGAAAGTAGGAAGGAAATATTTTAATGTCAGAAGATAAAACTGTTGTGAATTTTAGGTTTAGAAATTTGAAAATGACCAAGGTTGGCAGAATGAAGCAATTTGAACAAGTTCAAGTGTAGTTTGTTGTATTATTGTCTTAGTTGTCTTTTTGTTATGTGAAATCATCTAATCAGTACAATGGATCTGCCTCTTTCACAAATTTTATTTTTAATCTGATGCTCTTAAGCTATTGAAGTTTGGGTCAATGAAGTTATCTGTGGCTCTTTTCCAGAGAATTCTAAATCCAAGGACCCAGATGAGTGGGCCCAGACAAATTCAACTGGAATTGGTTTGGCTTGCTGAGTGTTGGCCCACACAAGAATTTTTAATTTTTGAAATTACTTCACAACATTTAAAAATCAGGAGATCATTATATAAAATTCAAGTGCTTGCTTTTCCTACAAAATCAGAAGTTCATGAAATAGAGTATGTTGTCTCTACTGACAGCAGGAATTGTCAGAACAGCACACAAGGAGGCAAACACCCACCACAATCTACCTAGCCCTTGCCATCCTCAGACCTGCTTGCTTCTCAGTCACACACTCACATCTGCTGATATTTGAGTTCATGGTCTTTGTTCCATATTAGGGGTTAGGAGGTGAAAATCTTTACAAAGCTGTATGGAAACTTCCAACCAATTTTCTCCAGATATTGAGGGCAAGAACAGTTTTGTTGATCAGTATCATTAGATTAAAATATGCATTGATTCACTCAATATATGTCCTTGTCTACCATGTTCCAGGTGGGTGCTAAGAAAAAATACTGAAACCAGTAAGACTCAGCCCTTCCAGTAGCTCACAGTCTAGTGTGGAAGCAGTGAACGAGGGATTTCAATAGTTTATCCAAATGCTACAGTGAATGATGGCAGTGCAAGTGTGAAGAGAATGATTCTGATCAGGGTAATCTAGGATGTTCTAACAAAGAAAATAATGATTGGATGGAATTAGAAATACAGAAAGCATTCTGATTAAGGAAAATGGAGAAGTTTGTTTTCTACCATCAGTTGTAACTCAGTGATTTTAAAATATGACCTCAAAGTTCTTTGCCATCATCCCATTAAAGGGGATGATCTATGTCCTTGTCTCTCTGAGTGAATCTGTGCCAAATTATAATTATTTCAGCTTCTAGAGTTGAGAAAAGTGATTCTATATAACTTTAAATTTAGGACATAAAAGGGACTCTCTGCTTGTTGCTGGATCAACATGTACATATGGCACCTGAGCCTCCCTGATAGTGGACTGACTATGCTGAGGCTGACTTATTCTAAGGAAGTGGCTCCACATGCCAAGTCATGCGTGGGTGTGCTGGTATACAGTCCTATTCTTTGAATCATCCCTATCTCAGTATCAGACATGAAAAAATAACATGCAGGTGATTCCAAACTGAGCTCTAGACTCAGCAGACAAGTAATAAAACCATCTTGCTGTGCCTTAGCCAAATCTTTGAGGCATGAAATACTGCTTTAAGCCACTGAATTTTGGGGTAATTTAATACATATAAGTAACAGCCAGGACTCTGGATTGTGGAATTGCTAAAAGACAAATCAAACAGACAAGCAACCCATAGACTTGCAGTAACACAGTCCTACCATTGCTAGACTATAGGGACAAAGAGAAGAGCTGATATTAATGAAGTTCAGGGTCTAGGTCATCAGGTTGAGCTTGGTTCATGGAAGACCTTTCAGAAAGAGAGAGACAATGGAAGAAACATAGGGCTGCAAGAGAAAAATAGTAGGTTTCTCTCTTCCTGTCCCATTGTTTCCTGCTATAGCCTCTCATTGGACTAACCCAACCACAAATCTAGAAAGCAAGGGCCTGCAAGGGCCAATCCCCTCCAACACAGAGCAGAACACAGAACAGGAAACAAGAACCGGATCTGAGAACAGGCTCTCAATATGGGAGAATGAGAATGTCACAAAACAGAAAAAGAGGGATAGCATCTCAAACAAAAGAACTACAATACTATGAAGGTATATTCTCATCTTCAGATGCATCTACCATTGCATCTCCAGAGCTCTCCCCCCTACCTTGTGTTTGGGGGTAGGATGGATTTAGCAAAATCTTATCCCCATTGTATATATAAGAAAATTGAAAACAGAATAATTGTGTCCCCCTAGATTTCATACACTTAAATACAATTCCCCAAATCATCGTATTTGGGGGTAGGAACTTGGAGAGATGATTAGATCATAAAGGTGGAACCCCTATAAATGGAATTTTCACCCTGAAAAAAAGAAGCCCCAGAAAAATCTCCTTTGTCATTCCAAGTCTTGAAGGCACAACCAAAAATGTTCATCTTATGAACCAGGAGGCAGGATCTCACCAGACACTATATCTTGCTCTGCCTTGGTCTTGCATTTCCCAGCCTTGGCAACTATGAAAAATTGACTTCTGCTGTTTATAAGCCACTTGGATGTTGTTGTTCTGTTATAGCAGCCCAAATAGACTAAACCATTCAAATAGGATCAGTTTAATGAAACTGTCAGCTGGGGAGTTATCTGCACCCCAACTCTGCTTGTTTGGGGGAACCTTCTATTGGATACATTGGACACATCTTTGGTGGGATAGAGAGGATGGTCCATCACTTTGAAAACCTAAGGGCTACCCCATCTCTCTGAGCTACATGATCCCAATTGGATATTTTGCCTCAAGCTCGGAATGTTGAATAACACAAAGAGGACTTAAAAAAAAAAAAAAACACAAAGAGGACAAAAAAAATTATTCATAGCCGCTGAAGTGGTGTTGGGAGTTCAGGATTACTGACACTCAGGGTCCAGTATTGGTTGTAGCTGTATTGCTTGATCTGAGATCTTTCTTGACTCTTACTAATTTTCTACATTTGATCCCCTAGCCCTCCAGTTCATCCTGGGAACTCCCTAGCATCTTGCCAACAAATTCCTTTCCTGCTTAAGTTAGATAGAGTTAGTTTTGGATGCTTACAATCAGACCTTAATACAGTAGTTAAGAATTTGTCTTTTAAATTGCTCCTTACAGCACTGATTTTGAGAACTGTAAATGTCAATGTTGAAAGTGAAAATGAACCCAACTGAGATACCAGATACATAAATGTGATGTGAACTTGCAATCATAAAGTGATATCACCTAATAATGGGAAAAAATAAGTTATCAGATAATATTTGTTATGTACGTAATAGTTTCTTATGGCTGCTATCAAAAAAATACCACAAATTTAGTGGCATAAAACAATGAAACCAATTTTCTTTATTTTTTACGCAAATTTATTTTTTTGGAGGTCAAAAATCTGAAGTAAGTTTTACTGGACCAACATCAAGGTGTCACAAAGCTGTGCTTCTTTCTCAGTCTAAGTGAAAATCTGTTTTCTTGCCTCTCCCAGCTTCTAGAGGTTGTCTGCATTCCTTTCCTAGTGGCCTCTTTCTCTATAGTCAGAAATAGCAGGTACTAACTTCTCACAGCTTTCACTTGGACAATGACTTTTCTGCTTTCCTCATCCACATTTGCAATTCGGCCCACCCAGGTAATTGTGATAATCTTCTAACTTTAAATTCAGCTATTGGAAACTTTAGGTCACATGTAATCTTAATTCCTTCCTATCATGTCACAGAATATAGTCTTGGGTTCTGGAGATTTGGGTATGGACATCTCTTTTTCTGACGGGCTGGGAGTAGGGTGGAGAAGGGAAGAATTATTCTGCCTACTACAATTATTAGTCGCATGGTTAATTTTATGGGTCTACTTGACAGAGCTAAGGGAAATCCTGGTTGCTGGTAAAACATTTTTCTGGGTGTATGCATGAGAGTGTTTCTGGAAGAGATTGTCATTTGAATCAGTAGACTGAGTAAAGAAGGGAACCCTCACGTATGCAGGTAGACATCATCCAATCAGTTGGAAGCCAAAAAAGAACAAAAAGGTGGAAGAAATGTAAATTTACTTTCTGCTCATCCCAAGATCCAAGACCTGACACATCCACCTTCTCTTGCTCTCTAACTCACACTCCTAGTTCTCATGTTTTCAGTCTCAGATAAGGACTTCACCCTTGCCTACCCCCATGCCCACAAAATTCTCAAGCCTTTGGACTCAGATCATATTATGCCAACAGTTTTTCTCAGATTCTCTCTGCCCCAGTTCACCTCCGTATCTACCTATAGCATCATCTCCATCCTCTCTCTATCATCTCCTCTCTCTCCTTCTCTCCTATGTCTCTCTCCTTCTTGCACGTACACATGCACACTGTCATTTCTTTTTCTCTGGAGACCCATAATTAATATATTATTATGTACTAAGTCTTTTGAAGACAATTCACTCATTCCTCACTGCTGTGCTATTGCTGCCCCCACCCCCCCCATCAGTGAGGATACTTGGCCCTGACTCACAGCCAGGTCTGTCCAACTATGCTAGTCAGTTCTACAAGTTCACCATATATAGCACCCAATTGCCTCATCTTCATTGGTTACTTCAATCATCAAACTCAAATTCTATATCACCCAGCCCTGGCCCTACCCTACCCTGCCCTGCCCTGCCCTGCCCTGCCCTGCCCTGCCCCATTCTACCTGGTGTATCTGTGTAACTGCTAAAGCCAATAAAGAACCTGCACAGATTGGTGAGCCTGATGCTTCCCCAATAATTGGCAACAAGGATTGGTTACATCAGAGGGTCCTATTGACCCCAAGGCAAGGCAATTTTTAAATTGATTTATTTTTATTTTTTAAATTTATTTGTATATATTTTAATTGATTGCACATTTTTTAATGAGGGAGGGTAAAATTGGGGGAGGGATGAACACAAGATATTAAGATGATGGTTTACGGGTAACATGGTTGTAGGAGAAACTTAGGGTATACAATGAGGCAAGGCAATCTTTTAATGATGTTTCCTTGAACTATACAGTGGGTTTTGTATTCACAATCCCAAGTATTAATAAAAGTTCCCTTACAGGGCTTTGTTCTCTCTTGCATGTATTTCCTTCAGTGACTGAAAATAGGATTCAGGTGTTCTGGCCCCAAACCCATCTTAATCTCACCATGATTTACAATGAAACAATGAAAATGCATTATTTGGGTCAACTGCTTACTATTTTTGCCTAATTATCACACAGTAAAAAAAATTAGTCAAAACACAAGTCAGATTAGTTTTTGTGAGCTTTATTTGATTACAACAATAACCTCCATTCTATATGCTAACCTTCACGGCTGGTTACACATATAAAATGGTTGTCTGCTCACAACTTAAAAACATCAGAGGGAGCACTGGTGCTCAAGACACGGTAAATTATCCAATGCCTTGATTTCCTGCAGTCGGGAATGGTTAAAGCTGTGATTGCTATTTTAGAGGCTCTGTCTATATTCTGACACTCTTTGCTTCCAGTGTCCTAGCCATGAGAGAGGGTGGGAGGAGAGGGAAAGGAACAGGAAGAGAAAAAAAAATATGGTATTTCTATAAGCATGATAAATCTGCTATATTACTTACATTACACACTGGACACACTGAAAAAAGAACCCCCAATTCAGAGAGATTGCTGCGAATCGCACATCCCTGATTACATGGCAGTATTCCTGGTGGGAAAGCCAGAAGTAGTGAAGGATGGATTTTAGCATGTCCTATGCATTTATTTATGGTGCAGCACATCATCAAACAACACTTCACAGGCTCTAAGCTGGCAAACCAGAGGGCTTTGAAGAGAAATAATGAGCTGAGAGGTTCATGACATGCTATTAAAAAGTTTGTGATTGGATTTGGAAAATCAGATGGTCTCCAAGGAGGGAAACCGTTTCTGAGTCTTTGCACTTAGTATATTTTCGAACCCCAGAGCAGATATTTATGAGAAGGGAGAGTTGTTTTTGTCTCAAATCCAGGTTCTGACTCTGATGTACAGCAGGGAAGCCGCTTGCACTGCAACCTGAAGTCCTGGAATATCCATGATGTCACCTTTTTCTACTGATCTGCTACCACTGCGCAGAGGCACATTATTAGCTCTGTGATGTTTCAGCTTAATTCTCCCATGTGTGGGTTGCAATTCCAGCCAAAACAAAGACAGTGGGGGATTTTACAGCCACTGAATTGCTCAAGGTGCTGCAGGCTCAGTGAGATGCAGAGATCAGGTAGGGAATGCATGCCTTGGGAACAAAAGACAGGGACAGAGGGATTTGGGGTTACCTGGTGCATAATTTCAAATCAAGCCTTTAGTCATCCAATTTGTGATTTGTTGCCCTGGGCTTTCACCTTTGAGCTTTTTGGTGCTTTTCCAGGACAGCATCCTCTCTGTTCTGGATGGTGAAGCATGGAATCCCTCTCACAAAATTAGAAAGGAGACATTTTAGGATATGAGATCATAAAGAGAACAGTATTTGAAAAGGAAGAAAACAATCTCTCTCTCTCTCTCTCTCTCTCTCTCTCTCACACACACACACACACACACACACAAATACATAACTAGGCCAGCACAAGATGAATTTGTGGCTAAACCATTTTTCCCATTGCAGATGACATTTTAACACTTTGAGTCCCAGAGTCCTCCTGCGCACACACACAGCATGAAAAGATGGCTCTGCAGCTGCCACCATAAAGCCAGACTGCTTGAAGTAGGAAGGTCTAGTGCCACTTGGTCAGCGTGGCTGCTCAGCTGGCAGTGCCTGATGCCCTTCACCTGACACGATTCTGTGCCTCGTTCCCTTTGCCCTGCCAACAACACAAACTCATAACCCTCCCTGCCAGAAGATGTTTGAAGTAACAGTGGGGCAGGGTGATTACACGATGGAACACTATTTGTAATCATTAGGAGGGAGGGGGGAGGGGAAATGTTATTCTAGTCAAAGGCAATCATGGTTGTTTCTTATCCAGCTTTCTTCACAAAAGTCACATGGATGATGATACATTTTCAAGCCTGTTCCAGCCAAACAAATAGTTGAGATGTGCAAGTATTTGTTTCATATGGGCAAAACTGGTTTTTTTCTTCTTTTTTTTCCACTGTGGGAAAATGAACTTAATTTCAGTCACCCCTGACATCTGACCACTCCACCGATCACGAGGACACTGTGGTAAACCACAGCTCAACTTGAAATTATCTCTCCCAGGCACCAATCCTGTACTTTGGATGGCACATAGCTGGTTCCCCAGCTCCGACTTTCTTTTACAGGAGTTCCATTTTTGCTTTCCTCCATCTAGAAGAAGTCAATGGTCTTTCTTTTAACTGGGTTGATCCTAAAAAGAAAGTGAATACAAAAAAGAAAAGACACCAGTTCTCGCAAAGCCCCAAAATGGCTTATTTGCACATTGTGCCCTTCCTTAAAAAATAAAAGAAAAAAAAATGTCCTGCAAAGGAAACAAACAAAAAGTCAACTCTCCTGATTAATATCAGGATGATCCAGCAAGGGTTTATACATATTCCTTCTGTTTGAATCATCTTGTTTTTTGTAGCTGTTTTACACCTCCAGGATTCTGCCATCTGCCCACTCTAAAGAAACACAGTAAAGCATTCCAAAAACAATGGCTGGCCGGGCACGGTGGCTCGTGCTTGTAAGCTTCAGCCTATGAAGCGGCCGGGGCTAGGGATCGCGGTTCGAGTCCCGCCTGGGGCCCGTAGCGAGACCTAGTTCCAAAAAAAAATAGCTGGGTGTGGTGGTGCGCGCCTGTAATCCCAACTACCTGGAAAGCTGAGGCTGGGGATTGCTTGAGTCTGTGGTTCCCCGGGCAACTAGAGTCTGCGGTTCCACAGGCAAAAATAGCGAGAACTAGCCTCAAAAAAAAAAAAAAAAAAAAAAAAAAAAAAAAAAAAAAAAAAAAAAAAAAAAAAAAAAAAAAAAAAAAAAAAAAAAAAAAAAAAAAAAACAATGGCTGGAAGGAAATAATTTTGCATAAACCCAAGAGATTGGGTTTTCTGCACCCTTCTGTTTACTGCTGCACCCCCTTAGGAAACACAGCGTGGTGTGGGATACGTGATCTGGGGTCTGCCTCTTAATAACTCCCAACCCCCCATGCCTATCATGCTGTCAGCCTGAAAAGACAGCACTTGGTGTGCAGATCTGGCTGCCCTCTTGACTGAGGAGGGAGGAGGAGGAGGGGTAGGCAGCTGCCTGGGCAGCTATGTCCTGCTCAGATCTGGTGTGTGTCACTGGAATATAGGTCAGCATTTTCTGGACAACTTGAGGCAAGCTGGGAGCAGAGCATGTGGACCCCAGGCCCAGTGTGGGTCAGCTTCCTCTTACTCTCCTTTTTTCCAGGATGGTTGACAGTCCCCAAGAACACGGAGAGGCCATCTTTCCATTATGGGGCGATCCAGCGCTTAGCAGAGGTTTTCTCAGTCCTGGGGCTGGGCCAAGAAGTAAGCCACCGCAGTTCAGCTGGTCAGCCCAGAGGCAGCTGCTGACCATTCATGCTTCTCACGGGGCCTTTTCCTCACCCCCTGATTTAGACACTCGAGAGGATGGGTTAATGTGCACGTGGCTGCCGAGGGTGATTGGAGAAACGAAATGACTTTCAATTACTGAGCACTTCAAGAGGAGGCAGAGAGCAGTGGGGAAATTGTTTTGTTTTTTATTTTTATTTTTTAATCAGCAAAATGAGGTGTCTTAAAAGAGCTGCAGGCCGGGTGGAGAGATTATTACTTTAATGGGGGTATTGGCAGATGCTTTCAGCTGAACGTTGGGCTTGGTGACTTGCTTTGTCTCCTGTAGTTTGTAAAGGGATATTACATGATTGGATTTTTCTTGTAAATTAAAACATCCATGGCCTGATTTTTGGTAAGAAGAGTTGCCAAGTTAGTACGGAGCAGACAGCAGGGACGACAAGGACTATTGCTTTGCCGGTGGGGCGGTGCTAAAAAATGTGCAGGAAGAGCCTCCTCTACTTATGGCCCAATGTCACCAGACTCTGCTGCTTATTGGGAACTCCAGACTCCCAACTTTGAGGTCTGATTAATTGTCCTTTGACTAAAACAATGAAAATAAAATGAATCTGCTGAGGGGGTTGCTGTAGGCAGAAATGTCCCCAAAGAGACAAGGAAAGTGGGGTTTTCTTGAATCAGACTGCTTCAGTAATAACACCACTGTAAACATGATATGATCATTTGCACTGTGGGTATTTTGTGACTTCTTGACAGGCTAGCTAAATTAAAAGGTAATTTTAATTACCTTTTCCCTATTCCTAGCACTGTGCATGGCATCTCCACCCCTCCCCCCCCCACACAGACACATTTTATCATTTAATCTTCGTAAGAACTTGGTGGGTCATATATTAGTAGCACTATTTTACTGACGAGTCTTAAACTCATTAAAGCCTGCACTCTATCAGTGTATCAATGTAGAGCCAGGACTCAAATCCAGGCTTCCTAATTCCCATGTTTCCAAGTCACCAATTGATTCCTTGAAATAGAATCTTATTTTGCATATCCATATTTCAGTTGACTCTTGTAAAGTGTGAGTTTCTAGATGAGAAAGGCTAGAAGTGAAAACAGAGATTTCTTTGAATGACTATTTGAAATGTTTTGCTTACTAAAAAGCTAGTGGGTTTGATCATAAAATAGTACTATTTAATTAAATGAAATAGTATCTCTTAATAGTACCTTTTAATTAAAGTATGCATAGGGTTATAAGTAAACTCTTGCTGAGATAGGCTCTTTATCAATTAAAATCTGATCTGCGATATGAAATACATTGAAATGCCAGCTTTAAAATAGATTAGATCTTTTAACTGGCAAATATTGGCTTAAAATGTTGGAAAGTTTAAGATGCTAGCTTTTAGGTGATTTTATGTTAAGTGCATTGACAAAGCAGGAAGGGGGAATTTCACTTAACATCTTTGTTGGAAGGGTTGGACGCCAACCTTAAAATAGAGAGAAAAGATATAGTATAATATTTTTTCTGCTTTTTATATTTCCTGTTTGAAAAATGAATGACACAGCATAAGAGAAATAAGATAATAAATTAGTGTTAATAATAAAAATAAAGAGGCCGGGCACGGTGGCTTGTGCTTGTAAGCTTCAGCCTATGAAGTGGCCGGGGCTAGGGATCACGGTTCGAGTCCCGCCTGGGGCCTGTAGCGAGACCTAGTTCCAAAAAAATAGCTGGACATGGTGGTGCGCGCCTGTCATCCCAGCTACCTGGGAAGCTGAGGCTGGGGATTGCTTAAGTCTGTGGTACCCTGGGCAACGAGAGCCTGCGGTTCCACAGGCAAAAATAGCAAGACCTAGTCTAAATAATAATAATAATAATAATAATAATAATAATAATAATAATAATAATAATATTTTTACACCTGGTCTCAAGGATTTCTTGGTTCAGAAGTAAAGGCAGACACATAAGCAACATACAGTGATAGCTAAAAAATGGGACTATATACAAGCCATAAACATAGGGTAGAGAACAAAGTAATTACCTAGAGAGAGAAGGGGAGGACTGGAAAAACTTCACAATGGGGAAAATTAGAGCTAGAGTCCAAAAACTTGACCAAGTAGAGTATGGAAGAAAAAACTGTACAAAGGCATAGAACATGAAATGAGTTGACATTTGGGGACCTAGAAGGATCTGCTGTTGCTGGAGGGGAGAGCAGAAGGGCTAACTGTGGAGTAACGAGAAGGTCAGGGCTTGCCTGTGGTGTGGAGAGCCACTCACTGATGGGTTTTCTAAAGTGGATTTGAACTTCAAAAAAATTGTGGTGTCAAAATCTGTGGTGGTGTCAAGAATGAAATGGTTAGTCAGCTGATCAGCAGAATAAAGAGCTGGTTGTTTCAAAAAGTAATTAAATAGACAAACTCCTAGAATGATTGATTTAAGAGAAAGAAATAAACAGTACTTGATATGAAAAGGGACATTGAAAGAAAAAAAGTAAATATTTAAAAATCATAAGAGAATCACATGAACTGTAGACCAATATATTTGAAATCTTAGCTACCCCAGTTACACTGTGCAATTTTTAGAAAGCATAAATTGTGGAAATTAACTTAGAAGAAATTGACATTGATTAAGCCTATGACCAGTCCATGGGGAAAAATTAGCTCAATGGTCAAGAATATACCACAAAAGAGTACTAGATCCAGAATATTCTAAAGACAATTTTTTTCCAAAAATTCAAAGAAACAAATCATCATTCTAGAGACTAGCAAGAGAGGAAACTCACCAACATATTTTATAACCCCATTATTCTCCTGATGTCAAAGCAAGAAAAGGACAGAACAAAAATAAAAAACTCACAAATGGGCAAAGACATAGGAATACACAAATATTAGCAAGAAATCCAAGTGAATGTATTTATACAAATCATATAAAAATCTCATATGGCTTGTAAGAATTGTTTAATATTAGAAGATCAATCATGACTTATCAGCTCAGTATACTACACTAGATCATGGAAAACAGCAAAAATTCTATACCTATTGATAATTACATATTTTTTCAACTGATTTGAATCCACATCATTTGAAGATTTTTTTCTGAAATTAACAAGTTTCTCCTTGTGTGCGGAGGCTAGAATTATATTCGAGAACTGAGTGCTAGCAATCTAAAAAAGAGCTTTGCTATTATTGGATTTCAATAAATATCAACAGAGATGGGGATGGGGAAAAAAGAGCAGCATCAGTATTTGAAGTCCTTGGTTAGCAGGTTTGGTAAAGTTGCCAATTGATATTGAGCTGATCCAAAGTTCTTAGACATTTCTACCATGGATAAGAAAGGAACTGAGGCTTTCCTGTGTCCAGAACCACAGCAGGTAAGGAAGAAAGGTATCTTGGAAATACTGCTTAGGATTTTTTTGAAAACCTAATGATGATAATATTCCTAAGAAAAATTTATCATTAAAAACAGAGCAAAGAGGAAAGATATTTGTTTTCTTAAATTTTGTTCTATCACATATTTTGTTATGTTTTATAGTTTACATGCTGGGATTAAAAGTTAAGACTTTTATAGAAAATAACAAAGCACACTAGTTTACTCCGCAATGCTGTCTACAAACTCTAGTCACTACATCCACATGTTGGGAGCTACCAGAATTTTTCTTTTTCTCCCCCCCTTCATTTCTCCAATTTGTCTTTCCTACTTGATAATATTCACTTATGCCACACTCATTATGCTGTGACTTGAATATGTGCCAAAATCTGTAAAAATAAATCAAACCAGATCATTGTTTTATTATGTATGTAAAGTGTCAAGAAAGTTAATTGCTAAAGATTTCTGTTGAGCCTGGGAAAAGAATGGATGAGGCTATAGAGCACTGAAGACCACTTCCAAATAGTAATAACCACTGAAAGCAATATTAGGCCATATAGCCTAATAGACCTTTTGTTCATAGCAAGACCAATCTTTCCCAAGATGGTTGAGAATGATGTTGACTTAATTTAACTCCAAGGAAATTCATTCAAGCATGAATTGGGTACGAGCGGCCCATCAAGAGTTTGGGTAATTGTTTCATAACTGTCTGGTGCTTAAACTTTAACATTTTGGACACCAGATTACAGATGGCATGACCCAGGAACCAAACCCAGATCAGAGGGAGAATGTGCTAGAACCCTTTGCCAGAAGCAATCTCCTGCTGATGCGATCCAAGTAGCAAGATCCACAGCAGGACAAAGGAACTTTTGAAAGGGACTTGAAAAGAGTTCAGTTTCTCTGCGGTTAACCCATCAAAGGAGTCTTCCTGTAACCCAGAGGACAGTGGGCCCCGACATATGCTGGCCATTTGGGAAACAGATTCATATGGAGTAGATCAAACATTTCAGGAGAGCCCGTTGCCTTGAAAATATGGAGCCTTATGAAAATCATTAAGCAATTCATTGATATTTATTTGCTTACACTGTGCTTTAGCAAAACAAGCAGGAAGATGAGGATGAGAACCATTGACCCAGTTTCAGAGGCCCTGGTTCAAGAAAGAAGGATTCCCTTACATGCCTTATTTTAAAGAGTCTTTTAAGAAGACATTCTACCACACAGCTGGCATGGGAAGGCTGTCTTGGCTCCCTTCTACTGTGTATTAGGTTAACAAGCACCTCGGGCTTCTTAGAAACCTAGAAATCCCCAGGCAGTTAGAGGAATTCCTCAGGGCTAAGAAAATCCTTGCAATCTTGGAGTTTTAAGCAGGAAAACATTTCCAAATATCTTCCTTTTTTTTAAAACTCTGTATAATCTACTCCCAGTTTCATAAAACATGGATAACTCCAAAACATGCCCCTTAATCTGTCCTTTCATAGAAATTAAAACTCTTAACCCACTGAACATAGAAAGGAACAAGGAGCAAGTCCCTATTCATTTTCACTTAGGGAGTGATCTGGGTTATTGTAGTCCTTCCTTCTAAGCCAAAGTAATTCCATTGTGTGACATAGAAAACTTAGCTTCCTTCAGTTTTAAGGAGGTGCCCTTAAAATCTTCAGATTTGTCAGCTGCCCCAGCATCAACTGTCCTTTTATTCAGAGGCATTCAGTTCTCCATGAGTGGAGAAATACTAGGCAGAATACCATCATTTTTACACGCTGGGCTTTCAAAAGTTCTTTGCTATATAAGCGCTGCCAAATGTGTGGCCTCTAAGGCTCTGGGAAGGGGGGAAAAGACTGCCTCTAGGGAGCTGGGCTCAACTTCTCCCAGAACATTACAGAGGTTGAAAATCTGTCCTTCAATATTCAACACATATGTTCTGAAATTCATTAAGTTCCAAAATTAAAAAACAAATTTAAAAAACCCAGCATCAGTTCTTATAAAGCAGATACTCCAGGAATGCTTGTTGACTGATGAATTTGTTAGCTGATAAATATGAGAAATACAGTCTGTTTTGTACCACATGGCAGCTGAAGTTGCTAGGAAGACACTAGTCCCCAGTTTATTATTATGCAAGTTCTAGAAAATGAGTGGCTGAAATATTACCTGTGTTTTAAAATTAGCTTTCTTCCCAATATTTTCCCTAAACTCTCTCCTTTGTCACTTTGGAGATGGGGAGGCAGTGGGAGGGAGAGGTTTGTGGAAGTGGAAAGAGTTTGAACAACTGTCACTTGGCTTTGAATTGCTAATTAACTTTTTATTAGTTCCTCAATTTTATGGTCCCCAAAGGGAAAATTTCTGCCTTGTTATTTATTTACTTAAATTTTGGGATGGTAACTCCCTTGGATCTCAATTCAGATGCTTAGACAAAGTACACCATCAAAAACTGTTTGTTGACTGATCTATTCATTCATTGAGATTAGAAATAAAGTCTGGTCTATGCCATATGTCAGCTAAAGTGGCACTACAAAAAAAGCATCATTCTCTGTTACTACTTTATAGCCTGCGCTTAGGAATGTTGTCTTAGAAGATTTTCCTGTGATCTCAAGCTAACTCTGGACACAATATTTAAGAGGGAATAATGTATTTATGTTGACATAAGTTAGCAGGTATATAAATAATAGCATCACAAATATTGCAATGTTCTAGTGACTTTTTCTATTGATTGTCAAAGATATTGGCCAATTTCTAATGTGCCCATGACAGAAATTTTTGTAGTAGTTGGAGGAACCTTAGTTATAACACATCTTTTGTGCATAAATGAATCAGGCTTTTCGGACTAAAAGAGCTAATCTTAATGCCCTTTTTTATAAAGTAAGGAGGTAGAGGAGGAAGAAAAGGAAGATAGAGGCCTGGAGGAAGGAATGAAAAGCAAAGAAATAGCAAAAGAAAAAAGAAACTCATGGTTAAAGTATCCATATAATTTAACCACCTGGTAGTTACTGAAACGTACACAGACCAAACATGGCAGCAAATTAGTGGTGCTCTGGTGCTGGGTGTAAAACGAATACTCCTGAACATATACAGTGTTTTAAAACACTAGTTCGATTAAAAAACAAACACAAACATGCCATTATAAGACTCTTAAAAATTTAAATACCAACACTAGAAATAAAATTTGAGTACACTTACAAAATTGTTGTTGTGCACAGTGACCACCTTTTCCAACTCTACCTCGCTTCCTTGTGCAGGTAAATCTCACTCCCGGGGGTCTGTCTAAATTATAAAACTTCTAAGTGGCAGTCAAATTATCTGCACTCAAGATGGAGATGTTCTTCCAAAAGAAGCCTGGCAAATGGGCCGCTGCAGACTTTGCAGGCTGATGTGGGTCAGTCGGTGGCCCTCTCCCCAGAATGGATTCTCCCCCTGCAGTGGACTTGGCATGCAGCCTCTCATTGAATCGCACCATGGAAGCAAGACCTCATTGTTTTATTTGCAGAGAAATGGCATATGGGAGATCCTCAGTACCTAGTTATTGATAAATGAATTTTTATCTGTTCCATGAAATAGCAGCATGATGTTCAGTTACTGGATGGAGAAATTGAAATGTGAAGAGGATAAGTAATTTGCCTGAGCTCTTGATGGAGTCTGATTGTACTACTGCTGACCTATAACTGTGCTGAGCTTCCTGAGAAAAGGCCACCTTACCTTGGCACCCACTCCTTATTATGGGTTGTGGGGGAGGGAGCACTTTCATCAGGATTCCTTCTTTTTGCTGAGAGGCTGAAAAATTTCTCTTGAAGATTAGTTAAAACAGAAAGCCAAACTATCAAGACCTACATAATAAAGTTTCCTTGTATTTTTTCCCTAAATCAGGAAATGGCTAGTTAAGCCCATACAAAATCAGTTCATAATGTTACCTTTTCCTCCTTTATCAAGATTTTGTTGACTTGGAGAGTCATTTTTCTGCCAATGAGAGTGCCAGCAGCTATCTCAGGCTATCAGAGCCGTCCAGCTTTTTCTTAAAGTGTTAGTGTCCTTTTCTTCTCCAGAACTTCATGACACAATTAAACAAAACCAAGTTCTTTCCAAACTATATTATACCATCTTTTCCCCAACATATTTTAAACACCTTCATATCTTATTAAGTCCTGAATATAATACAGATGTTTGGTAATAATCATCAAGAACTATTCCAGTAGATCAAAAATTATATCAAAAATCAGATAAATATTGATCAGGGACAAATAGAGCACCACTATACATAATTCCTATATTAAGCAAATGTGTTAAATTTACATATATAGCTACCCACAGTGACAACCAGAGTTCAAAATGACTTGAGTTCCAAATCCAAAACCCATGCTTCAGTAAAATTCATGACAGGAGGTTTCTACCCATTTAATACTTTTACAATAGAAATAAACCAATAATGGGTTTTATATTAGCCCACATAGATTTTTACTGAATCTACATGTTAATAAAATCTGTGTTTCAATGGAAACAACTTAGAGGGGGGAAATAGTAGACTAATTGCTTTGTAACACCAGTATTAGAATGCCTGAGTGTAGAGTGGATGACTGAGGGGTGTGTGTGCGTGTGTGTGTGTGTGTGTGTGTGTGTCTTAGCTATGTCAGTCATTGATATACTGAGGTTATTCCAAGAGAAAAAATCAGTCATGTTTGTCTGTCTTGAATACTTTCTCCCAAAAGACTATGTCTACCATTAGTTTATTTCATTTGGGATTTATGTTAGGAATGGATTTATTTCTATGTGAAACACAATAAAACACCAATAGTCAAATATATTCCCCTATCCACTCTCAACTTAATGAAATCTCACTCAAATGAAATCTCACTCATCCAGCAAAACTCACCTTGAATGCCACCTCCCCCATTACATCATCTCTGATCTCTTTCTGGACAAATATGTTTTATCTCTCACTTAAACATCTTAAAATCATTGGCCTTTATCCCTCCAAGAATAAGTGCCTTACTCTGCATGTTGTGTTGCTATCTCTTTGCTTTATTCCCTTCTCGATTTTAAGTCCCTTGAAAGTAGGAATTAGCTTGAAATGTGCATGTCTTACAGACTGATCACAGGGTGTTGGACTTAGAAGCTCAATAAAAAATGTGTTGAGTTGCAGTAAATTAGGACCCACCCTGGACCAGGCCCTCAGCCAGCTCCGGAGTGCAGAACACAATGGGTCCTTGTATTCACCGCTGTGCACATCCACAAATATATACTAAACACCTGGAAACATGGGGACACTTAGTTGCTTGGCAAATACTCTCCCTCCCAGGGTGCCTTCTCTTTTGAAGAGGCTCCTCTGACAGCTGGTCTGCTGAAGTTAGAGGGGGCACTCCCTGGGATGGTCCACCACTGCAGCAAATGGCCAAGTTCATTGTGCCAGGAACCAAGCAAAGAGAAGAGTCCAAGTAGGAGAATCTCAATGCCAAGAATGTGCTCTCGGATTTATAACTGGGGAGGGAGGGTGTATTGAGCTTGCACTGAAACCATCTCCCTCTCCAGCCCTCTTTTCCTTCTCCATCCTCCCACTTCAGGCTCTTGCTCCCCATCCTCCGCTGAAACTGGTTCTGCAGAGATTGGAGTTCAACCCTCATCCTCAGGGAGCAACCACTGCTCCAAGGAGGTCAGAGCCATCTCCCACTTCCGCTGTGTGATGCTCTCACAAGACTGTGGTGGCAAAGCTTGCTGTTCTTTATTAAATACAAATTGCACTGAGCAGTCTCCAGGAACTTAAGTGGAAAGTTTATCTCCCCCCCAAACCCTCAAGACATTTCCCAGATCCTAAAAGGATTATTATTATCATTGTTATTGTTATTTACAAAACCCGCATCATTTTCAAATTTGTCTTAGAAGAACAAACTGGAATTAACTTAAGTACCAGCATCCAGAATGCATCCTCAGATCCTGTTCCTTGGTGAGAATGACATTGTTGCACTGTGGTGACACAGACAGTGGGAGGGTACAGCCATCTCCTTGAAGCCCAAGCAGAGTGCTAAGTTAGAGATTTAACAAAATCGAATACAGTATGGATGGTCAATTCAAATTGAATTTCAGATAAATAATGAAGAATGTTTCAGTATGAGTATTACCTAAAAATTGTAACAGACATGCTTATACTATGAAAACAATATTTGTTGTTTATCTGAAATTCAAATTGAATTGGTTATCCTGTATTTTATCAAACAATCCTAAGTCCAAGGAGAGTCAGGACAGTAAAGAAATTTTTACCAACAAAAGCTTCTTTGAAAGCCCTGGCTGAATAGCTTTGGACGACATTTCAATTCAGGCCCTGCATTTTCCCTGGAGTGTGAGCTCAATGTCATAGAAAAACAATTGGGAGAATGAACATTCAGTGAACATTCCGCCCCTTCCTTGCCCTCAGCAGCCTGTGGCAAACTGCTCCCCCTCAACCAGCTGGGAAAGAAAAAAGCTTTCTCTTTTAAGATGGCTTTCCCCTCCCCTTTTACAGATTGGATTGTTTCTTGGATTTGCTGGAGAACTGCTTTTGCTAATTGCTTGCAGACTGCAGTCCAACCAGGCCTGCCAAATGTGGATATGGCTTGGAGGGGCAAGGAGGTAAAAAGTAAGGGGTTTGGCACTAGGCAGACCTGGTTTGGAATTCTGGCTCTGCCACTTTTGCTGTGACCTATTAGGCAGGTTGTTTTACCTCTTTGGGCCCCACTTCTACATTGGTAAAAATGAGGGTACTCATGGAGTTGAGGTAAGACTGGAAAAACTATAGTGTGCTTCACAGTGCCAGACACATAGATGCTCCTTCTAGTAACTGCCATGGTTACCATTATTATTGTATTTCTCTGATGCGTCACACATGTTGGTGACACCTGGAACTGAATCACTCAAGTCTGGGACTTAGAAATGCAAGAACACAGATTCTAGAACTTTATTAATCAGCACACCAGAGAGATAAGTTGACTGAAGGATGGTCCCATCTCTTTTCCTAGGAGCCCTGTCTCATTCAGTATTGCTGTAGCCTGGTAGGCAGACCACCTCTCAAGTCAAAGATGAGGTTCAAATGCATGTGAATTAGGTCACTACAAAAATGTATTGAGAGTCAGAAGTGTACTTTAAGCATTGGGAGTAAGAGACCACTGAGATGATTAGAAATGATGCTGTGACTCCCTTTGAGCTAATGGAACTCAAAGATAGCTGATGCCAGGACTTGGCTTGAGCAATTAAAAGAAATGTGAACTTTTGCCTTCTAGCCTATCAAACTTAAATTATGTGAAGGTCCACAGCCTCCATAGACATCTGACAGCATGAACATGCACAGTTGACCCTTGAACAATGTGGGGGTCAGGGGTACTAACCCTCCTCCAAGTATAACTTTGATTTCCCCAAAACTTAACTCCTAATAGTTTATTGTTGACAGGAGCTTTACAATAACAAATAGTGGATTAACACCTAGTTTGAATGCTGTATTATGTACTGTAGTCCTACAATAAACTAGAGGGGAAAATGTTATTATGAAAATCATAAGAAACAGAAAACACACTCACAGTACTATATTTGATAGTATATATCAACACCACAAGTTTATGTTGTCTATATACAAGAAACTGTGTATAAGTGGACCTGAACATTTCAAGCCATTGTTATTCAACTGTTAACTATAGATATTATATTAAATAAACCTGAAGTTTACTGGAAGACAGAATCAGTATAGACAAAACAGTCATCTGAAAGAGAAAAGAATTAGGGGACATCCTTCAAGCTCCTGGGGTCATTCTGAGCTGCTCAGTGACAGGTCCAAAGGCATCTTATTTCTTTTAATAATATTTTTATTTTACAGACAAAATACAGAAAGTTCATTTTTTATGTACCTATTCACAATCTTAGAATCTACCTAACTGCAACTACTTGCACTCCTTCAACTCAACACAAGCTGATTATTTACCAGTAGTCAAGGTTTCAGCCTGTAGACATGACTAATCCTGACACTGCCTACTGCCTGTACCAGAGTTAAGACCTTAGAATGATAGGAAAGGGAATGTTGAAATATTAGGAAAATCTGGCACTGTGGTAAGAGTTTTATTCCACTAAATTCTCCAGTGACTCGTTTTACAGATGCAGTGACTGAGGTTCTGTAGGTGTGATAGGCACTGCAGTGTTGTTTCTTCTGACATTTCTCTTTTGTCTGGTAGATGACCATCCTTACCTAATACCATCACAAGATATCACCTCTGTACATGTCCATGTCCTATCTTTTCTTCTTATAAGACTACCAAACATATTTATTTAGAACATACTTATAAGCCCTTTTTACCATAGGTACTGTGATAAAGGCTCTATCTCCAAATATAGTCATATTTGATGAGCTAGAGGGTATAACTTCAACATATGAGTTAGAGGAAGAAATCATGTAAGGAAGATATCATGTAGCCCATAACCAAAAGTTAAGTAACTTAGTACAGGTCATCTTGATACATTCAGATATTTGTGTCTCCAAAGTCCAACATGCTTTGCATCTCATGCCTTTCCATTTCTTCATCCCAGTCAGTCTCTCTATCCATCACCACTATGCTGTGTGCCAATAGGAATACAAGAAGAAAGATCCACCCTCCAATGTATGATCCAGGAAAGACACAAAAGGAAGGTAAATACAGCACATACAGAACTAGAAAATCTATAGTTCCTATTCAACAGATAATAATTCCCTTCCTTACCTTCTAACAAGCACCTTGTATAAAGTAGATGAAAAGGTTACAAATAAAACACTATATGGCTACAAAGGAGAGTGAAAATAGTGAGGAAAGGTGGGAAGTGAGTACAGAACATGGATAAAAGGCAGAAAATATCACAAAAAATAGGAGGTGACACTTAAAATAAAAAATAATTGATTACAGGACACAAGAATTAAACGATGGGAAAATGAATCCTTAATTCACAGCCTGATTATGTGATTTTGGGCAATGTTCTTAACCTCATTTCCCTCATCTTTAAAGTGGGCATAATATTCATTGTATGAATGTCACAGGTTTCTCATGAAAAATCAATGACATAATCTCAATAAGCAGTAAACAGTTCTGGCACATAACAGTTAAATAATTGTCAGTCACTATTTGAGGTATAGGACTATCATAACAGAAAAAAGGGATTTATAACCTAGAAAAATAAATAATTAAAGCTATTGTGAGACTGGACTTAAATGTGTAAATGATAACTTTGGGCTTTGCTATATAGAAGATTATATAGGACAATGTTATTGGGAAGCATAGAAGAATCTTGAACAAGAACTGTGATATTACTACTAAAAGTGTTATGCTACAGAAAGATTGCTCTCATAAGCTATGTAAGGTTGACTATAGGAAAAATCAAACATGACAGAGAAAGTGATGCAAGAAAGAGGCTGTTGTGGATACAACAGAGAATAAGAGCAAGTGAGGGGCAACACACAGCAGGGTGAGGGCAAGCAGGGAGAGAGAGAGAGAAACTGCAAAAAATCAAAAGATCAAATGTACAAGTTTGGCTACTGTTTGGATGTCATTGATCATGAAGACGAAAGAGCCAACATTTCAGGACTCAAAATATATTGGAATTTGTTTAGTTCATCCCAGTTTTTGTCAACTCCACTTTCTCTCTCATCCATTCTCTCTCATTCCTCCAGTTTTGTCCAAATATACATCCCCCTCTACATGGTTTAAAGAAAACATGCCTATTTTCAACCCTGGAGAGTAAATCTTGATTTCTCCAAACATTCAGAATACTCCATTTCTTGATTGGATTAGTATGAGTATAATGGCAAAATCCTTGGCAAAAAGAAACAGAGTGGTGGAAAAAATGCAAATGTTCACCAACTGAGGAATGAATAAATGGAATGTGGTCAATCTATACAATGGAATACTATGCAATAATAAAGAAGAATGAAAGACCAGTTCATGGTAACATGTGAAAGACTTCAAGATAACCAAAATAAAAGATGCCAGGCATAAAACAAATGCAATAGAAATAATTCTATCTAGTAGAATAAAGAGTAAATAAATATAATAGCCACAGCATTCTGCCTAAATCTCACTAACAGAAATTTGAAGGTCAGGAGAAGAACTATATTTTCAAAAGACTGAGTTTTTTGTTAGTTTAAAAATACAGTTTAGTCAAAGCAACTTTAAATTCTGAAGAGAGGAATAGCTGGATGAATGAACTACGATGCTGCTGGATCATCTGCAAGGTTGACGTAAGGGAAGAGCTCAAAGAGTGCAGAATGAGATCCATGCTCCAGGATACTCCTAAAGAAACAACAGTAAGAGAAATGGGTGAAGAAGACCAAGACCGAAGAGTGAGTAGAAAAGGCCATGGGGAAGCTGGAAAATGCTGTAAACAATTCCATGTAAACCAAGAAGGGGATTAAAATTTGTTTCAATTCTACAAAGAAAGCAAGGGGCCAGGCATGGTGGTGCCTGCCTGTAAGCAGCAGCCTAGGAAGCCACAGCCAAGTCCAGGGATCACGGTTCAAGTCCCACCGGGGGCACATAGCAAGACCTAGTCCCCAAGAAATAGCTGGGTGTGGTGGCACGTGCCTGTAATCCCAGTTACCTAGGAAACTGAGGCTGGGGATTGCTTGAGTCTGTAGTACCCTGGGCAACATGAGCCTGCAGTTCCACAGGCAAAAATTGCAAGACCTAGTTTCAAAAAAAAGAAAGAAAGAAAAGGGAAAAATAACACAAAATATGATTATATAGACAAGTCGAAGGTCACTGTAAAAAAAAACCAGTTTTATTGGAGCAGTAGTGACAAAAGTCAGATTTTAGAAAATATAAGTTGAGAGAACTCCTCAGAAAGGAGTGGTAGTAATATAGGCACCTTCTTATGAAGATTTGGTCATTGTAGAAAGAATTACTGTAATCACTTTTATCTGGTTCTAAAACCAGGTAACTGGGGCTGTGCATGAATGAGAAATAAGTGCCTGTTTGTAGTCTTCAAACAGCTCTACATTGTCAAAGGACAGTGCCAATGGTCTCACCTGCAAAACACATGTCCGAATTTGATTTGGGGAAATACTCAATCAGAACTCATGAATTCAACCATCAGTCTGAGTGGCTCCTCAAACTCCTCTCTTCAGGGCCAGGAGCAGAATTCTTCTTTGAAGGCCAGCCACTGACTGACTGACTCTTTTCTCTTGGGGGCCTGGCTGGGGACCAACATTTCCTTAGAGGCTGGGAGCAAAATGTGTCAGCTAGCCATTGCTGTGCCTTATAGCCCCTGCAGACACCACCCCTTGCCCAAATCTGATTTGACTGTTCTCAATTCTAAGCATCTGGTTTGACCATTAGGCACCAATCAGCTTATTTTTCATTTTCAATCTGAATAAGAAACTAATGAAGTGAGTTTGAACCTGATTGGGTTCATTGAATCCTGACCTACACTCAGGTCCTGTCAGGAGGGTGGACTGTGGGATCTGGGAAGCCATGGACAGATCCGGTCTCATTGGAGCAGAGCAGGGGAGTGAGGGAAATGTCCACAGACACTGAGTTGAGGCTAGCAAAACTCAGACCAACAAACTACTTTGCCCCTTGGTCTCTGGGTACCTCAGGGATCTGGTTATAGTTCTGCTCCCTTCTCATTACCCTACTACTTGTGAGGAGTCACAAGATAGTTCTTTGAGTGAAATGTGACATGGTTAACTTCTAGACAGAGGAAATAAAAAAAATTTTTTTCATCTCTCTCTCCCTGCCAGAATGGTCATGAAGAAGGCCTAGTGCATAGATGATAAAACCAAAGATTGAAGATGCTTCATTGCTAAGTGACTGAATAGGGGATAGGAAGTTCAAAGGTCACATGACCTTTTGCAGCCATTGCATGAATGAAAAATAAGCACCTGTCAAACCACTGGGATGCCAGGTTTGTTTGTCATCCAGCATAACCTAAAATTATCCTTGCTAACAGTAAAAGTGTAGAAAGCTAGAGCAGTGATCAAAGATATTAGGAAAGTTGAATAAAGGGGCTTTTTTTGTATTTTTTATTTTTCATACTGTTAGAGCAAGTGAGAACCAAACATGTTTGCTAAGAAAACAGAATCAACAGAGAAGAACATGAGGATGACAAAACAGTGTCCTAAACAAAACAGAAAATTCATCAACAAAAAACTAAGAAATGGGTCTCTGTCCTTACAAGAGAGAAGCCAAAATCCAGACCCAAGATGCATACCTGGCTGTTTGGAATAAAGAGGAAAGTTAAGAGTCCAGTCTTATCAGTCTGTGCACTTGACTTTTGAGATAAGCAAGTGAAGGTTGGAATTTAAAATCTTTAGAGTGGCGTCATTTCAAGGAATGATGGGTGTCTCTGACTGAAATAACCATGCATGCAACGATCGCCTTTGTGCATCAGCTCCTGGCAGTTGTCCATGCAGGGTGACTGGCAAGGAATGCTACAGACAGCATTCCTTCTTTTGGTCTAAATTCTAGATCCATTTCTTAAACAGAGTCATCATTATTTAAAAGTAAAGAAAGAAAGGGTTAAAATTGTTTTTCCAAGTTGTAACCCACCCCCACCCTTGTTTCCCCATGTCCTGTAACTAAATTAGTTATTCCATTGACAGGCCAGTACTGGTCCTCACAGAACAACACATGCTGTGCTCTCTCCACGAGTGCACTCAAGATGAACTTTGAGCCAAGCATCTGGTGCTGAGAAGGAACTTTTATTCCCCAATGGCTGCCATTAGCTGGGGATTCTAGGTCCATCTCAGCTTTATTAGCCAGGCTGCTGGAAAATCAGAGGAAAAAATTTAGTCACTATGTCTATACCTCATTACAACACATCCCCAATTGGTTGTTCTTTTCACCAGTTTGACGTTATCCCACAAATATGTTTCCACAAAGTGAATATTTGAATTAAAACCAGTGTCCTTTTCATTGACTCCCAAGCCATTGGTGTAACGAGGTTAAGAATGTATGTTTATAATATCACCACTCCAAAACTTTCTTTGAAGTAAGGAAGCTGTTGGCGAACATTTTGTGTATAGGACCAGATAGTAATTACAAACTTTGAAGAATATGATCTCCACTGCAGTTAATCATTTCTATCATTGAGCATGAAAGTAGCCCCAGATATTATCTAAATGAATGCACATGGTTGTGTTCCAATAAAACTCTATTTACAAATAAAGGTCTTGGGTTAAAGACTGGATTAATAAGAAGTCTTTGGGTCAATGATAGATAAAAGCCAATATATTTTCATATATCCATGTCCAAGAAGGTAAAAATAACTAAAATATCTTGTTCAACAATGCATTTTTTCTGCATATAAAGCATGGCATTTCTCCCCTTCTTACAGAGTACATCTTACAGTACATCTTAGATTCTTCCTTATAAGCAAAAGTTGAGGAGAACAGTAGAATTTAAATCAGGGAAAGAGAGGGTTAAATAGTTAAAAATTGAGGGGTGAAAGTATCACTTATCTGCAAACACAGCCTCTTCTTGAAAACGAATTTACCCAGACATTGAGTTGATTATAAAAGATGTAGAGTAAAAACAAATTTGCTGACCTTCATTTCAGAGATCAAAGGTTAAATTCATAGCCTGTAGGATGGTTCTGTTAAATCACTCCCAAGCTGCCTGGTGACATATTTTTGAAAAATATTTCTCTCCAACTTTATCAAGTGTTCTTTGTGTTCTGGAAACATGATTTGAAGTCCCAGCTGGAGCTGGAACCTCCTGAGTCTTAGATAGCTGACATTCTTCTCCAACAATATCCTGAGGCATATGGTTAGTTGGGATAGACATGATGGCAGGGGTTAATATCTCTGAGTCTAGTTATTTATCAAAGATTGAAATGAACATGTTATACAGGACAACCATGCTTATTTGAGCCACACATGGATAAAGAGCTAAAATTACCCATTTTGACAGTCTTGATGTTGAGCTGACTGAACATATCTTAACTGGTAATACCCAACAATGACTGAGTGTACCCAATTTCTCTGCCTTTAAGCAATGCTTCAAAGCAGCACCACATAGCTTCAAAGTTAGGAAAATTATGTGCACAAATCAATCCAACCCAAAAACATTTCTTTAAGACAACGAAAGTTTTGTTTCTTTCATAATAAATTCACATAAAATCCTCCAGTAACAACAGTTTATAAAATTCATTTTGTGATAGTTTTGTCAGTCCATGCTGAGATGAAAAGAATGAGGACACTAGTATAATATTTTATAGAGTTGTGTAAGTTATTCAAAGGCACATCCTTTGGTGTGTGTTTTTATGTTAAATACTCAAATTTAATCTATTTTAATTAGTTACTTAGGAAAATATATTAGCAACTTTACATTAGTCTTCAGTTGTTTTAAATCAAAATTACAAATTCAAACATTGTGAATATCATTGCCCCAGTGTGATAGTGTTTAGAAATATTATTTGGGAAATCTTTGTGAGCTAATTAGTTAGATAAGGTTATGAGGCTGGTATCTTCATAATAGGATCAGTGTTTTTATAAGAGGAAGAAATCTTATGTGAGGTAAGATCCTAAGAGATCTGTTTGCTCTACTATGTTAAACACAATATTTTGGGTATTATCAATGCCCATTCTTTTTTTCCTCTGGGAAAAATGCTTGCTTTCAAATTTTTACACAGGTCTATCCTGTTTCCCCAGACTCTACTCCCACCTCCACCAAAGTGAAAAAAAAATTTAAGGAAGCTGAAGTTTTTCCTTTGTCCCAGCTCATTATTCATTTATACCAATGAAGGAAACATTTTTGCAGAATCATTGTGAGCTGGGTGAAGTTTTCATGTGTAAAAATGTGTACAGATGTGTAAAATGTGTAAAAATGCTTGATTTTTATGTGGGAGTTCTGATCAGTTAGGTTACAGTCTATGTTGTCTTTCTCACTTAGTGATCTGTATGACTGAAACTGTTAGCATTGGCCTACCTGCTTTGGAGAAGGTATTATCCTGTTTGAGGAGACTGAGGCCTTCAGATCAACTGATCAGATCTCCAGGCAAATTAATGCTCACGGGTACAGAAGTCTAAACATCACTGGTTGGGGATTGTGGTAAAAGTCTAAGGGGTAATTGAGTAAATAAGATTCCATTTACCAATTTCCCTTGCCTGGTCCATTTTGGTAGTAAGTTTTTAGCAGTAGAAGTCACGATTGCATCTGATAGCTCTGTCTTTTAATAATATAGTTCAACTGTTTGCACACATACATATACACATACACGTACACATAGTAGCAAAGTCTTAGATGAAAAATTTCCAGCTATTTGAATGGCATTAATTGATAAAGATCTGGGAATTTTATTTTAATATTTTAGCTTCAAACTTTTTAAAAACAGCTCCATGGATAAAATTCATCATTTTGTCTCTTTAAAATATAATCCTAAAATAAAACCTTAGACATATAATGCAAATACCAGTTCAAAAGATTTACTAAGTACTTATTTTATACCCATAGCTAAATTAGTGTATTACATACATTATCTCTAATTCCTTCCACCACTTCCATGATAGAACATGCTATTATCCTTATTATCTTCTTTTCAAGATTTACAGTCTTACTCATATTTTCTCATGTTTTCTTTACTTTTTTCTCTACTCCATTTTTTTTCTTTTTCTCCTTGTCTTTTTTTGTTTAAATGATCATAAGGGTAGGATCCAATGTCGCTATCTTAGCCTCAATTTCCATATTTTCTCCACTCAACTACTTGTGCCAATGAGAATCCTCTCTGTAATTCAAACCTTCTAAAAAAGGGATATGTTTGCTTAGTCTTTGGCTTCTTTTGGCCTCAAATCATTGTAACTGAATCTATGGGGGGGGGGGGTTCTTGAGTATGCAAACATGGTGACCCAAGTACCTTCATTCCAGTTGGTGGTGGCAGCAACTTCGGAAAATGGGTCTTGTGTACTACCTGGTCTGCAGGAAGAGTAGGGATGAATTGATAATGGGTCCCTGACAAAGTTAACTCCATCATAGGAAAAAAATTAAAAATTGTGTGTACTCAGAAGGCACATATTCCTTTTTTTTTTTTTTTGAAGGCAGCATATGAATTTCCAGTTTCAAATTATGTCCAAGTCTTTGGGAAACATATCCAACCGTGGTTTGTGCCTGTTTCATACTAGTTTTATTTTATTTGGCAACATAATTAATATTGTGTTTCAAATAAAAGCCCAGTTCTGTCCCTCATACATTTCATTAAGCATTAAATGCTGTTCCTTTCTTCTTTTTCCATAGTCACACCCAGACATCCTTTGCAGACTCCTTTTGTGGGAATACTTTTGCTCATTTCTACATTTATGGTCCCCTGTAGCCACAGAATAATTCCACATTTGAAATAGAGCTGGGGATATGTGGAAGATAAAAGTCCATTATCAACTCATTATTTATATTAAGGAACTGATAAGATTGCTTTTTCTTGATGCTGTTTAGGTGGAAAAAAACTGCTGGGAAACCTAAAGCAGAAAAAATGTTCATGGAAAGAACAGGAAGGAGAGTGCAGGAATTGTGGAGATTTGAAGACTGAGCCCTGCTGTGCATCCTTAGGCAATGAATATAACCTTTCTGAGCCTCAGCCGCCCTTCCTTATATGTATGATACTGCCTTACAAGCTTGTTTGAGAACACCATGAAACAAAACTGATATGTTCTCATAAAAGTATTTTCAGGATTTGTGAATATGTTCCAAAAAGTAGAAGATTATTGGAAAGAATACAAATATTTTCTGAGCCCAGAAAACTGAGTAAAGCTGCCTCCCTTGCCGTATGACCCCATTCTATAGTGGGTGACCTTAGAGGCAGGTGGATCCAATAAATCTTCCCCATTCAGTTCCCCACCATCCTGAGGACAGATGTTGTCATATCTGTTCTAATGATTCTTGGATCAGTCCCTCTATGGGTGAATGGTCTCCTCAGAGGGTCATTTTAAAAACGGAATTACTCAACATATGTTAGCACCTAAATTCTTCAGGCATTGTGTTAGGCTGTGACTTCATTAAAGTAATAAAAAGAGCAGCAATATACCAACCAAGCAGTCTTTTAAGTCATTAAATCAGCACTCCCATTTGATGGATAACAAAAATCCCCTGAAACAGAAACAATTATTTCCCTGTGCAAAAATTTATATATATAAAACCCTATTTGGAGAATTTTGGAAGGCTAGCGAGAGGGCCCGTACATGTACAAATAGCAAATGACGGGAGCCAACAAACCTTACATCTGTGAGGGATCCAATGCTGTTTCTCTGACCCTGAATTAAGACTTTGCTTCTTGCATGGTAACACCCTCCTCCAAAAGACTACAAAAAAGGGGTGCTGACTTTGTATCTGGGAATTAAGTATGTGTCTCACTGTGGGACTGCACCTTTCAGTCTTTTTTGTTGCCATCTAAGCAAACCCACTTTGTTGATGAAATAGCTGATTGCATTTTGTTGGAGGTCAACATCTGTTCAATAAATTAAGAATTAAAACAGAGAGAGATTAAATAACTGGTCAGAGATGAGATAGTCTCTTGTGAAATCAGGCTGTGTAACCAAAAGACAGCCAAAACCTGTCTGCCTCCAAAGGGCTTATTATCCTCTAGGAAGCTGCATGGAAGCTTGCATTTCACATTCAACTAGCCATAACATAGTCATATCCCAGGTTAACAGTGTAGGCTGAGTGAACTAAGATGTGGGCTTGATTATTTCTATTTCTATTTCTTTATCTATTTTTATTGTGAGGGTTCCAAAGAGAAGTTAAAGCACTGAGCAGAATTTTAACCAGAGCCAACTTGCCCAGACCTTGTTGCTCAGCACCATTTACTAACATCTACTCATTCAGGCTCCTAGATATGATTCCTGCTAGAGTTTTCAATAGCTGCAGAGTATAGGTGAACTGAAGGACCAGAAAAACAAACTCAGCTGACTGGTCAAATGCTTAGTACTTGAAAATACTGCAGGCTGGGCATGGTGGCTCATGCCTGTAAGCGGCAGCCTAGGAAGCCGTGGCCAGGGCCAGGAATCACGGTTCAAGTCCCGCCGGAGCATGTAGTGAGACCTAGTTCCAAAAAAGTATAGCTGGGTGTGGTGGCGCATGCCTGTAATCTCAGCTACCTGGGAAGCTGAGGCTGGGGATTGCTTGAGTCTGTGGTGCCCTGGGCAACATGAACCTGTGGTTCCACAGGCAAAAGTAGAGAGATCTAGTCTCAAAAAAGAAAGAAAGAAAGAAAGAAAGAAAACACTGAAAACCACCTACTGTCTAGCCTTCCCTCCTTCCCTTCAGCATGTACTGACTTGAGGCAATTCATAAAAGCCAAAACCCTGGAGATCATCTAGTTCAATGATGGCAAATAAATGTCATGTGCCAACTCCAGTTCACTGAAGATTGCTGCTGGAACACTGAGTTTAGAAGTATCCTGAGGCTGTCAGGGGTCAAAGGAAAAAGTGTCACAACTGATTAGTTGTGGACAGTGATAGCACACCTGTGACGGGTTGAATCCAATCCAACCTGCTTTTCTTGCAGAGGAGCAAAAAGGATAGAAATGAGTGGTGGAATACCGCAGAATCACTTAGCAGATTGGTGGCAAGTTACCTGGTTGCCCAAGTGCCTTCTGTAACATCTTAGATCTGCCAAATGTTAATCAGTGCTCACAGGATCAACAGCAAAAACCAGCAAGACAATTACATTATGCTTAGTGCAGTATATGTATTGTGTATTTCAGTCTAACTCCATGAAAGCTGATGATCCATGTAATATAACTCTATCAGAATATCTGATTATTCAGTATTCCCTGACTAGGCTGCAAAGACGCAAATAGCAGTCCCCCAGGCAACTAGCAATTTACTCCAGACAAAAAAAAAGAAGGCAAGCCAAGGTCTTCCTTCCATTTCTTAAGGGCCAGTGGCAAACACTATGTAGCAGTGCCATTGGCCAGTCTGATGTGGGCTTGTTGGTAAAACCTGACAAAATAAAAAATGCATTTGAAGGAATGATAGCTCTCAGAACAGCAAGCTCAGCAAAGTCAGAACTTGGTGGCCAGATTTCATCATCTCTAAACATTCTTGAAGTATGAGTTAAACAAGATGTGGGACTCGAGGGACAAGGAAGAATGCAGGTAAAGAGAAAGAGGGCAGGCCAAGAAACATTTACTAAGTCTCAGTGGTTAAAAAAAAAAAAAAAAAAAAAAAAAAGCAGGAAGCTCTTTAGTGGGGAGTGAAGTGAAATCAGCCCCACTGGAGCACGGTCCACCAGAGATCAAGTGAGAAGCAAATGCACCATTGTAGAAAGAAACTGGTCTTTTCAGTCAGATGCCACCCCCCCACCCCCCAGCCCTCAATCCCAATTCAACCACACACCCACTGCAGGACATTGACTCATTGCACCACCTCCCTGGGTCTCAGTTCCCTCATCATAACTCCTGCAAGATGGTATAAAAATGAACTGAGGTCATTATATCAAACATCTCTACACAGTTCCTGAAACTGAGTTGGGGTTTGAAAAATGGTCAAGGAAAACAATTCTGGTCAGGAATGAGAGCCCAAGTTCTGGTCCCAGCTCCGCTGCAAACCAGTGCTGGGATCTTGGTTCCTCTATCTTACCCATAGTAAACAATAAAATTTCTTTTAAATGAATGGTTGCATGAGTGAGGGAGTGAATAAATAACTTAATGAAAGAAAATCCAAAAAGAATTTTTACATAAACTTGCTGAATTCCATTTTTCTCCTCTGTTTAGAGAAGACTGATTTCCTAATGTTCTTTTGACCTGGGGATTTCTCACAGATGCTCAACAATGAGCCCCCACGATGAGCTGGGCTCAGTCCTGGACCTGAAGCTGAAGTCCTGGAAAAGGTCACAGAATGAAGGACTTGAACTCAGCAGTCCCTCTAGTTAAATGGCACCTGAAGATTTGACCCTGATCCCCCAGAGATCCCATAATATGCTACTACTCCTTCTTGAAGTTGGCTTCAAGCAAGAGAAAACAGATTTTAAAGCAGGAGATAGCCAAAGAGGAAAATGAGATCTGGGAATGTGGTCTAGCCGTTGCTCTCCCACGTGAGCTGCATTCTCTTTCTGAGCTTTCAGCCCCCTCACTGGTGAATCAGAGGCCACCAAAAAGAAGGCTTACTTCATTTGGCCACCACGAAAATAAGGATGCTCTATCTACCCTTTACCACAATCCATAGCATTCAGATGTAGCATAAGCTCCCTGGAGGGAAAGGAAAGAGCAGGCATGGTCCATTAAGCTACAGGGCGTCATTGTGGCTCAGGAACAACCAGTTTCCTTGACTCTGCTCCCTGGCAGAGATTCCCTTGAAGGGTGAGCTCAGTCCCCAGAAGAGGGCAAAGGTGCTTAGGAGCAGGAAGACAATAACATTTACAAGATGCAAGTTCAAAAGAAAATAGCACAAGCTGGAAGTAATTGATGTGTATTTAATGCTTCAAATATGCCTACTTTTGTTTATTTTCTTAATCTCAACAAGTCACAGACACTGAATAGAAAATCAGATTTTAGTTTCCCCCTTTTGGTACTCCAGCTTAAGAGAACATTTTACTGAGCTTTAAAGATAAAACTTCAGAAGGCCCTAGCTTTGTGCCCAGGAGGTAGGGAAAGCCACCATCTGCCTGGGAAAGAAAAATCAAGTTTCTGAGGAGCCCTCCTTGAAAATGAGGTCAAAACCTCATGAAGTAGAATGACGTAGGACCTAGGCAGATTAGTTTTATGGGAACCAAGGAGTCATGTGAACAGAGAAGTGTGCCTGGACTGGGGGTAGAGTGGTATTATTAAAGTAGTACCACTAAGAAGTCAATATAGGTTACTAACCAGGAAGGCTATCAGTAATATTCTGCAGATGAAAGATGTTTCTGATATCTTTCCTTGTTGCAAACTAAAACAAATAGTAGGGAATTTGACCAGGAAGTCAAATTCAGATTTGGAAATAACAATGATGGAAATAGGTCATAATCCTCTACCTTGTGCTTTACTCAAATAACAAGAATGTTTTTAGTGTTATCTAATATCATTTAGTTAGATGCTAATTCACTTGATAGTTATTAAATATCTGCTAAATTTTCATCTCGCTCAAGATACAAGAGAGGAAGGAAGGTGGTCTTCAAGGCAAAACACTCAGAATGACTCTGACTTAGCCTGAGCTGAACAGCTCCTGATCAACTGCTGACAGCAGAGAGAAATGGCGAGGCCTGGGTTTTGTACATAACCTACATAAGTATAAAAAAACAGAACAGGACACCACTAACCATCTAAGAGCAGAGCAATACAGTGACAAGTGAGCAATCCATTGAAGGAGAATTCCCCAAGAGCCAGGGCAGACTGGGCACAGTGTGAGACCATGGCTGGGACTGTTGCAAAGGGAATGTTCCAGGACAGGCAAAGATATTGGCAAAGATCTTGAAAGAGGCTAGAGTAGTGTTTGGAGGACACTGGTGATAGGAAGCCAGCCTGTCGCAAGTGGCAGTAGGACAAAGCTCTCCTAAGAACAGAAGGGAATCAGCTGACTTCTGATACAGAGTTCCCTACTTTAAGAAAGTGAATAAAGTCCCCCACAATGAATCTGGAAGCTTTGTTCAGTGTAGATCTGAGGTGGGAGAACTGAAGAAAGAGAGGTCAGCTGGAGGTTATGCCAGCCATCCAGGGGTGGAAAGAGACACTGGGGGGCTGTGTGGGCATAGCCTGCTACACCAGTGAGTTTCCATTGACCCTTTCAAGTATTCCAGGGCCCAGCCAGCTGTTCAAATGGTCCAAAAAAGCAAATTAGAAACCTGTGCCCCAAATCCCTCCTCATGTCAGGAAATAAATACTTCTGGTGCCTAAGAGGAGCCAGGAGAATAGAACAAAACCCCGGGCAAGTGTGCTTCCCATCTGCAGCCCACACCCCCGGCAGCCCGCCCACCACTGTGGAAAGGGGGGAATAATGAGATGCAGATCGTCTAAGGCCTAACTATAGTGTTCATTTTTCCTGGAAATGTTGGCGGTTCTGTGATCCCTCTCTAATCACATGCGCCATACTTAGCTTTCATTTTGACAAGCACAGGCCAAGATCTGGTTCAGTGAGGTGCTGCCAGAGGCCTGGACACAAGTGACTGGGGCGCCCATCCTGGGGGGTGTGCCTTTACTCCTCCCCCGCCACTAACCGCAGTGCAGGAAACCAGAAGTGGGCAGACAAATCATTTTTGCTGTGCCCCTTTTTTATTTAAACGCCACAAGAGCTTTCCTCTGATATCAAACTTAATTCCATTTCTGAGTCAGAAAAATCAAGAAAATGTTTATGAATTTTTAAATCTACTGCCAGCACTTCACTGCATGGGTTTCTCTTTCTAGCTGAGGTCCTCTATTTTATTGTCCTTCATGACCAGTAATTTATTCTATTATCTAGAAATGTGTGACCAGGATTCCCTGCTTGGAGTCCATAGTTTCTTGGTTTCTATCGCAAATTGCCCTTGGAGAGCAAGAAACACTTTTCACTGTTAGAAAGATGGTGTATCTCTGGGGTTTGCTATTCTTCTATTTTATTAAAAATGTTGATGTGTTAAGCATGGATCTTTTAATTTTTCTTACTCAACTATTAAGAAAGTGACTTCTGCAAAATATATGAATCCATATCCTCCCAGAAGACCTCTAATTAACTCAATGCCACTCATGTCATTGTCAGTGCTGTTCCAGAGGTTCCTGTATTGTTTGACATCATTTACCACTTCATCCTTATTTTCTACTCACTAGGAATAGTGGGTTTTATCTCTCAATGTCACCTCTTGAGAGAGCAGTGTGAGAGGGCACAGCAGAATGTTGGCCTTAGAAGTGTTTTAAGGCCTTAGTGTTTAAAGGCCTGTTTAATAACCACCCCAAATGGCTGTCTGCAAAGCAATCTCTTTTACTGCTCTCACTCTCCCCTAAGCTTGCCGCTAACTGGGACATACTCTAGTTTTAACTTCTACCACCTAAGGACCTACCTGACCACTAAAGTGGCTAGACCTCTCTCTGTTGCCCCAATCAATGCTTAGCAGCAGCCCACCATCACACCTTTCTATGCTTGCTTCATTACAGCACTGGGTACCCAAGAACATAGTTTTCTGGGGTTATATTTTACTTTCAGATGGAGAAATTAAGCTCTGGAGATAGTATGTAGATACTTGTTGGTTTGGTTGGGTATTTTTTTAATTATTATTTTTAGTTTTATTTAAGCATCATTGTTTTACAGCCTCAGTAGTGTTTTTTAAAAGTGTAAGATTTTCCCCTCAGGTGTAGTTATCATAGCACTCCCACCACAGAAGCATGAAGTATGCATAATCCTCCACTACAGTCCATAGTGCTCTCCCCACACCTTCCCCACTTCCCTTCCTCTTTTCCCTCCCCCTCTCTCTGCTTCTCTTCCTCTTCCTCCTTTCAGGTATTTCTCTGAGTTATTTCATTTTTTATATGACCTCCTTTCTTCTTGTCTTTCTGTTGGAAACCGTTTTTCTACATCTTTTAAGCATTTAGGGTCCTCCCACTCTAACCCTCCATGGAACAATATGCAACCTAGTCCTGCAGTTCTCTATGCTATCAGGAATTGACCAGGAATCCAAGCCAAGACACAGTGTCATCCTCAGGATTTTTGCTAACACTCATAGAAAAGAGAAACTCTCTCCCTGTGGGACTGAAAGTCAGCATGTTATGAGTAGACACCTTCTGATGGCCATACTATCACCATGAGAACCTTCCTGAATCTAGGCTAAGAGAAAAAAGTAGAGATAAAAGATGGAGACACAGGTGTCTTATGACTTTATCTGAGTCTTAGTCCAGTTCTGCCTAAAGCTAACTATGCCTGCATTTTTCCATGATATTAGCAAAAAAAATTTCTCTTGCTTAAGGCAGGTTGAACTCGCCTACTCTCCTTGAAGAGATGTACTGGTATTCTTTGCCTATTGTTAGTGAAGCGCTTCTTGTTCTTACTTACATGTTAAAGTACAAGAATAAAATGATTCATTCCTGTTTAGCCAATGATTAAAACACAGTATAGAAATATGTAGTTTACATGAACACTACAATAATTTTTAACTGATCTAAATATCTTTACTCTTTTCTTTCCTAAACATGACAAAATGATTGAACAAAGTAGCAAAATCTTTGAATGATTTACCTGTGTGAGAGTGACAGACAATGAAAAGTCTTTAACACCACAGGAACTATGGGATATACAAAACCAGTGAACAGTCTGTAAATGGGTGACCATGGACATAACTATACACAAATCCAAGTAAGGTCCTCTCCAGAATTGGCTGATCAGGACCAGGGAAAATGACTTCTCAGAGAAACGCTATTTCTGTTCCATAGATCTAGAGAAAAAAACCTATCAGTTATCAGGACCTAACAAAATCATCAGCTTCAAAATTAGACCGACTTGTATTTAAATCCCAGGGATGATAACATATGAGTATTAAATCTCAGAGTAACTTTCTTTTTTTTTAAATTATTTATATATAAATTTCACAGCTTTGTAATCCCAAGGATTCACCCCCACTTCCTTCCCCACTGTTCCCCCTCCTTTCCCCACCTACTCCAAGTCGTGTGCTTCAGTTTGATGGTTAGCTTGTTTTGACTTTTCCTCATGGCTTTTGTTTTTTATTCCTGTATCCCATATATTAGAATGAAACCATTTGGGTTTTGTCTTTTTCATTTTGACTTGTTTCTGCTAATATGATTTCTTCTAAGTACATCCATGTTATCATAAAAATCATCAAATTTGTCATTTTTAATTGATGAATAATATTCCATTTTGTATATATACATTTTTTTTCATCCAGTCATCTGTTCGGGGGCATTTAGTTTGCTTCCAAGTCCTTGCAATTATAAACAGTGCTACAATGAAAAATATGGAATGCTTCACGAATTTGTGTGTCATCCTTGCATCTTCACTGTATCGCTCCAATTTTAGTATATGTGCTGCCGAAGCGAGCACCAGAGGAACTTTCTTAACCCTGGTTTTTCTTTCCCACAAATGTCTCTTAAGTTTGTTGAGATCATCAATGAAATGATAAATCTAAGTACTTTAGTCACCAGCACATAATAAACAGTATTAGTAGCCATCATTAGTATAATTATTAATAACAGTAATTACAATAATTGTAGAGGCAGTACGAATTTCCTCACTCTTATTTTAGTTGTATGGGTTTAGTGTAACTAGAATTTTAGGTTTATTAGTAGCATAAAGATGCACACATCTAGATCTTGGTATCCCTTCTCCTGGCATATGAGGATTAGGATGGGAAAAGGAGTTTTTTTATTCACATCTGTACCTTGAATGTGCTGAATTTCTCAAACACTTAACCGGATTTTGTATGCTAATCTCTGCTTATTTTTAATTCAGGTAAAATAGCACATTTAAGATAATGTTAGCAGATCTCCCTTAATCATTGAATTACATAAACTTTGTAAAAAGATAAAAGCTAATTTATTCCATTTATTTTTTCAATCTCTATACAGGAATCCAAAATGATATACTAAATTTTAAAGGAAGGATTTTAAAAATGTGTTCTAGAATACCGTATTTAAAAATATGACATGAAATTGAAAGCTAAAGAGAAAACTGAAAGTAAAAACTGACCACAAATTACCACAATAATGAAATATTAGACCAAAGTAATGTCTATAAATGTGAAGATAACAAAAACATGCATATGATGATGCTTCATTCAGACCCTGCAAAGTGAGTTTATTGTTTTAAGCTCAAGCTTAGACTATATGGTAAGAGAAAGAGAAAAGAGACTCTTGGTTTCCTCCTTAGGAACAGAGGCAGATATCTCTTCTATTTTGATATAAGGGGTTCTTCTGCCCATACTCTCAGTCCAATCTTCACACCTCAGGAATTACACTAATCAGCATACCTGTGGCTTCAGTGATTGCTTCTGGAGTGAGTGGGTGAAAAAAAAAACAAAAAACCAATAATGGGTTCAGGCCAGTGTTGACATATTGGGGAGAAAAATTCACTTTTTGACACAGAAACTGAAAATTAGAGGATCTACTCCCATTAGGGCAAACTGCTCATCAAACATGATACTGAAACTGAGACAGCTGAAGACAGTCATGACATGGAAAGAAACTGAGTGCTGAAAATCCCTTGAGCCCTGAATTCATCTGTGCCTGACCTTGACCCATGAACTCTACAGTTTATGTAAACTTCCTATTTCATTTAAGCTAAGATTTTTTGTTTGCAAATTAAAGTGACAAGATGATATAGAAATCCTGTACCGAACAAACAAAATAAAAAAAAAATCTAAAATTAAATTAGGCATAAGCCACTCAGGAAACATTCTGTGATCACAGTCAAGAAATACAATCCAGTTTGTTAAATCTAGAAATTTTCTTAAGTTGATCCACAGATTCATATAGATAATAATTAGTAAATAAGACATCTGTTTATGAGGTACAGTCATATCTGCTTTTTTGATACATTTCAAATGATAATCTAAGAAACGCTCTGGAAAGAAAATGGATCAGGATTTGGAAATCTTATCAGGAAATTAACTAAAGAATTATTTTACAGCATCTTCCCTAGTCAGAAAAGCAATGGGGTAGCTTATTGAAGAGAGATGCTTACAACAACTGCACTAGTTAGGGTTTACTTGACTTCAAATAACAGGCTTTCCCAAACAGGAAGGTGTCTTGAAGACCAGACATAAAGGGTGTGACCTCTTCTGGCACACAGGCAGGAAGCAAATGAGAAATTGCAATTTTCTGTAGGGGGAGCTATACAACACAGATGCAGTAAGAATTTGGAACAAGCTTAAGACAATGTATTGTTTGTTCAATTCCTGGTAGAAATCCTGCCCCCACCAAATTATTTTCAATCATATGTGGTATTCTTTGCCAAAAAAGAGCTTTGATGCCATGCTAGCATAAAAATCATGTCAAGTCCTATTCTGAAGGAACTTGAAACTCAGAAGCTTCGCTCTGCTCCAAACTACAATTAGTCTAGTGCCACTGCTGGCAGAAAAGAGACGTGGTGATGGCAAGTGAGGGAGGTGACAGAGACTAAGGGCAAATGTTTTCTTTACATTAAGAATTTAGCATTAAGATTCTCATTCTGATTCACTGATTCATACATTTGGAGTATCTGGCATTATTTAATTTTGCTTCCAGTGGGTAAACATCAGGAACTATTTAAGAAACAGGACAAAATTAACTCAACCCAGTACACAGTTGGATACCAATATTTGAACCCCAGGGCAAGATTTTTGCCAACTACAGAAGGCTAGCAGTCCACCTGGAAAGATAAAGAAGTCATTCCACACCTTAGTTCATGCCCATGTCGTAAGATGGCTCATCTGGGTACCATGTGCTCTGCTGTACATGTAACAGAAAAACATTTCCAGTACATTCAACCCTCATTTTATATGGCAAACAGGAAAAGGAACTGACTGCAGTGGAAATACAGTATCTAAAATGAGATGGATACTTCAGCGGAGAGCATAGAATTAACCCTAGAATAGTGACTAGGACATAAACACCTAGTATTTATATCTTCAGTGAATGAATACAAGCATAAGCATTTCTTACTAATTTCTTAGAAATTAGTAAGTCACTAAATTGATTGGTTGTGCCATTTAAAATGGGACTGAAAAGAGAACCACCTAGAGAATTTTGGGAAGTGAACAAGATCACAGCTTACTGGTCAACAGGACAAATATTTATGGTTCATCTGTCTTGCACAAGATGAAGTAGGAGATACTGAAGGGAGAGAGATAGAAAGATGAATCAATATGGTTTCTGTTTATATTGCTTGCCATTCTCTTGAGACAATAAATATGCTGTGGAAACTACAGTTGACACTGTAAATTAGTTCTTTGTGATATAAGAGCACAGGGAAAAAAAATCTCACAAGCATTCATTCTTCTAGAGATTGAAGGTCAGAAAATTCTTTATGTAGCGATAACATCAATATGGACAGAATTTGAATCTGTGGGGAAAAGGAGAAGGGCTTGCCTGGCAGCAAATGTATGCTGTGAATGCAATCATGTGACATATTTGAGACCATTCTGACATCTAAATATCTCTAATCTAGTCACATCGCTTGTCCTCTCTGGCATGCTCGTGGTTCTTATCATCATCTCTCTTCTGAATAGTAGCCTCGAACTGGATTCCCAGTCTCCTTATCTTTTCCCCATCCAATCCCCTGTCCTCAAGGTAGCAAGAATGATCTCTTTTTAAGGTAAATCTTAGCCATTCCTTCCCCTGCTTAAAACCTCACTGACCTGAGAACCACCTCTAACTTTTGAGTCTAGCAGAATCTAGTCTTTTTTCTGGTCCCCGTCCTCACCTTACCAGTTCTATCCCTACCTTACTCTGCTCTCCAGTCACACTGAACTTCTTCCATTCTCAAGTATTCTGTGCTATCTTCCCTCCAGGCTTCACACATAATATTCTTGCCATAAGAAAACTATCTGACACCTGACTCACTTCTTTTCAGAGTCAGGTTCCAGCCTGGATATCACTTCTTCCACAATGTGTCCTTTGGGATCCATTCTTGGTCATCCCTCCTGTGTTCATTCATAGCACTCCGTGCTTCCACTTCTACTATATTCACAGGCATGGTCATATCTATTATCCCCTTTTTATACCCACCCATAAGCCTTATGAGAAGAAAGGCCGGGCCTGTCTGTGTCTCCACTCTGTTCTCAACATTAAGTGGAGTCCTGAGCACATGTTAAATAGTCAATAAACTTTTAATTAACTGATGGATGGGAGGGTGGGTGAGTAAATATTTTGCAAACAAATTGAAAGTAGGTTGAGGATTGAGTTGGCCTTGAATGATAGGCCGTTCTGAGTGTTACCTTGAAAATACCTGATTATTGAATCATTTTGAGCACAAACGTGACAAAGGAAGAGATGGATGTTTAAAAGAAAGAATAGATAGAAGTTACTTCTTAAGACGGGCAGGTTAAAGAATGAAGTCAAAGACTTCATTTCACACACACACTCAATCCTTGAAAAGGAGAGGCATGAAATCAAATAAACAATCCAAAAATGTTTCTTAGCAAATTTGCCTATCTCAGAAGTTTTAGCATTGTATTCAACCCAAATTTGGCCCTTAGAACCAAACACAGGCCACTGTCTCCCCTCCCCCCCATTCATGTCACTAATTGCCTTACCCAGCTACCCTTCTGTGTAGAAAAGGAGGAAAGGAGGCTTGGAAACTGAAAAAAGCCCTTTGTACATGGAGTGAACCACATTTCTTTGTTTAGGAGCAGTAACTACTCAGGATGCACAGCTGAGTAGAGGAGATGGACACTGCAAAACCCGAATCCACAGGAATTACAGCGCCAGCCAACAAGAAAAGGAGTCCTACATCTGCCTGACCAGCAAGGCTGAGCAGGCCTCTGAAAAAATAGGAAGGCTTCTACTCTTCTAGTATGATGTGTGTAGGAAGTGCCACATAGGCAGGTGAAGGACAAAAAAACCCAGCCAGTTTCCAAATACTGAAAAGGTTGAAGGAGTCTGACCAGCTCCCACCACAAGTGGTCTTGGAATACACTGACCTGGACCATTCCCGACCTGTGCACTGCACTCAGTGAAGTTTTTTGAACTATTACACTCAACCAGGACTAGCATAACCCACACTGCTAAATTAAGATTATTAAAAGGGTGGAAAATTGCACAACTTAAAATTTTTCTTAGTCTTTAGAGCCTGAGGGTCGTAATTTGTAGGGATCACTGTGCTGGCGTGGATGCTGATTATTCATTAAGTGTTGACAGCTTCTTCAGTTCTGTACAAGATGGAAAAGAAGCCCCTGTCCCTCCTAGGGGAGTAATGTTATAAGTTAGGCAAGCAAGGAATCCAGTATAATATCTACAAGGTGTGACTGAAAATAATGACAGGGAATTCTTTTAAACAAAAATACCAGAACTTACTCTTGTTCTGCAAATCCATTACCTTAGGGCATGGTACAGTTAGTTCAGAGCTATGTCTGTTGCTCAAATATTGGAAGGCATCTTCAGACAGTGAGACGCAGTGTAATGTAGCGAAGGAAACATAAACTGAATTCTGACCATTACCAGCTGCATGACCATAGGCAAGTTTCCTAGCCTATCAACTTCTTGGAGTCTTTCTTTTGTAAAATGGTGGTAAGATGCCTCACTATAATTTAGGAGGATCATTAACTTTAACGTGTTTACCCCAATGAAGGCAATTATCTGTTATTTAAGTTCAGTTTTCATTCTATAGGATAAAATCAAATTTTTTAAGCTAATCATGAAGTTTTTCTCATCTTTTTTGACCACCATCAGAATCGCTTAGATTTATTACTCAATAGCAAAATATCACACTTAAAGAGGCTTAAACAGCAGACATGCATTCTGTCACAGTTCTGGAAGCTAGAAATCATAAATCAAGATACTGTTAGGGCCACACTCTCCCTCGCTGAAAGGTTCTCAGGAAGGATCCTTCCTTGCTTTTCCCTAGTTCTCATAGTCCCCAGCAATCTTTCAAATTCCTTGGCTGGTAAACACAGTCTAAATCTTGGCCTTCATCTTCACATGACATTCTCCCTTTATGTCTGTTTCACTCCTTTCCTCATAAGGAAGGCAGTTAAATAGATGCAGAGCCCATCAAATGCAGAGTGAGCTCATCTTAACTAATTATATCTGCAAAGATTTTCATTTCTACTTAAGGTCACATTCAAGGTTTAGGTGATATGAATTTTGGGTGTTCACAATTCAACCCATAGCAACACTGATATTATTACATAGCATTGATTTTCAAAATGGGAAATATTCTAGAGCCAAGATGGTAAAATCAGTTCTTCAAAAGAAAAATAAAGACATAGGGATTGAAGACCCCCTTCTTGAAGTATGAATACCTGAAGATAGCAGATGTTTGAGATGCTTTGGGAAGAGAAACTCAAGAGTAGCTTAGCACAAGGTTAACAAACATGATCCCTTGAGGAAAGGTTATAGAATTTCCCTGTAGAAAAATAAGAGGTTCACCATGGTTAGAGGAAATTTTCAATCACTTGGTGTGATGCTAACCTGTGGGTTAGACAAGCTCTGAGCTTCAAAGGGCTGAGCACTATCAGGTTGAACAAATATAATTACCTCATTTTAGGGTCTCCATGACTATCTAGGCAACTAAGTCATAAACAGAAGGTATCTCAAAGAGGGGGAGAATCGATTAAAATCTGACTCTGGGGAGCTAGAAGGGGTTTAATTATTATCCAGATCAGCACAGGAATTTCTGGACTTCTATTCAAAAATTGAAGGAACCCAAAGAAACATGGCTCTGGTTAAGCAGACAGGTATTCTAGTGGGCCTGCACTAGGGTAACTCAGTGAAGTAGAGGACAAAGTCAGGTTGAGTCCCACAAGAAGAAGATGATCATCTGAGGACTGATTTCAGTGTCATGTTGGGGACACTCTCAACTTTGGATCCCTGTGGTCTTAAACACAAGAAAAAATAGAAGACTTATCAATTATTCTTCTCTTAAATAATTCTTTAATAAATTTAGAATAAGTAATACAGACAATTTAATAAATAATCAAAATTCAGGTTGACCAATGTCATTTATGACACTTTTAAAATCAGTCTCCAGTGTAGACAAAGACCAATGGTTCTTCAGGAACTGAAGCTCTTGGCATTATAGAGAGAGTATATAAGTAATTGTCAGAGCATATAGGAGAAAAAGCTAGATAGGGCGCTGTCAACAAAAACTACAATGAGATACAGCATCACCCCTCTGAGAATGTCCTACATCAAGAAGACTGAAAGCAATAAATGTTGGTAATAATGTAGAGAAATGGGAGCTCTTGGCCACAGTTAGTTAGAATGTAATCTGATGTAACTTCTATGGAAAATGATATGGATATGTCTCAAAAATTAAAAATAGAAATACTGTATGATTCAACAATATCTCTGCTAGGTAGCTACCCAAAGAATATGAAAACACCAATAAGAAAAGATTTATGTACTCCTATTTTCATAGTAGCTTTATTCACAATAAGTAATATAGACAACCAACCTAAAATGGTCAACAACAGATGACAAGATTAAAAAACAAACAAAAAAACAAACAAAAAAACAAAAACAAAAACAAAAAAACCTGTGGAATATAGACTCAATTGAATAATACTCCACTATTTTAAAGGATGAATGGTGCATTTTGGGACAAGATGGATTTTGAGGTAATTGCACTATTGAAATAAGCTGGAAAGTGAAAAACAGTTACCACATGGTTTGTGAAATTTAAATAACCAAAGAAAATAAACTGGTAAAGCTCAGCAGGAATAGTTCTTAGACACTTTGAAAAATATACTGGTCACTAGAGGAAGTTGGATGGTGAGGAGACAAGAGGATGGGAAAGAAAAGAGATAAATAACAGCATTGGACTTTAAGCAGATGGTGAGTAAAGCATATGCACATATGAAAGGGTAAAGTTGTGCTCTCAAAATTACATAGTTATCTAAATGATTCACAAATTTAAAAAAATATTTAAATATGAGAGTCAGTATGGCAATAGGTTTTAACAGGAAAGAAAAATCAGAGATTCCCCAGTCTACTGATGTCACACAGAAATACAGAATATATACCTAGAGATGTTAAGTTTTTAGGAGAAATCCAACATCCCCAAATTTAGAGGAAACCTAGGTAGGTTACTGTCTAGTTGCAATATATCTGACATAGAATAAATTGCACATGTTCAAAACTTGTGTATAAATACCAATTTAAATATACATGCATATATAAACATATATCTGTACATTGTGAATCAGAACCATAATCAACATAATTAACTTTTCTATCGCTTCCAGCTGTTTCTTTGTGTTTCTTTATAGTCCATCTTTCTTCCCTCAACCCCATTTTCAAGTGACCACAGCTCTGCTCTTTGCCATTAAAGATTCATTATAATTTCCTAGGATCTTTCTAGAATCTCCATCAATAATATGCTTTTTTTCCAGTCTGATACTTTTTTGCATTCAACATGACTATTTTCAGACTCATTCATATTGTGTGCATCAGTAGTACATTCGGAATAGCTACTCCTTTGTTGATCTGTTACTCTGTTAATGGACGGGGTCATTTTTAGTTTTGTGGCTACTATATTATTTCTATGTACGTATTTATAATTATGCTTTCATTTCTCTTGGATAGATATCTAGCAGTAAGATGGCTGGATCGTACAATAACTAAATATTTAACCTTTTAAGAAGTATCAAATCATTTCCAGAATGACGGTGCTGCTTTATTTCCATCAGCTTCATATGAGAGTTCTATTTGTTTGCCAACACTTGTATGAACCATCTTTTTAATTTTAGTCATTTTAGTAGTTGTGCAGTGGTATTTATTGTGGTTTTAATTTGTATTCCCCTAACTACCATAGCAGTTGAGCTTTGCTATCCATATATTTTCTTTGGTGATGTGTTTACTGCAATAGTCTACCCATTTTATTGGGTTGTTTATTTCCCTAGTACTGAGTTCTGAGAGTGTTTTATGTCATCTACATACATACATGTGCTCTATCAGATATGTGATTTTTCAAATATTTTCTCCTAATCTGTTACTTGGCTTTCATTCTGCTATAGGTATTTTTCACATACATAATTTTTTAACTTTGCCAAAGCCCAATTTATAAGTTTTTTTTTCTGTAAATCATGATTTTGAGGTCCTATTTTGAGGTCCTATGTTACCTAACCCTAGATTATAAAGATGTCCCATACTTTCTTTCCTCCCCATTTTTAAAGGTCAAAGGTAACTTAAAATTTTGTGAAAGTTCTGTGTGAACAGACAAAATACAACTCTGGGCTCCATTTAGCCAGTGGGTTACCTGTCCATAGCCTCTTACTTAGATCATGATCCTCATAGCTCTAATTTTCTGTCATGAAAGGTTAACAAGTCTCTTTCTTGACTTTTTCACAACACATCACCTTTCACAAGAAACTGCTAAGTCTTGCTAGGGGTCAAGTTTCTTTACACAAAAGATCAATCAATGCCTTCTCTTTCAAAAAGTATTAGGGTGTCTGAATACTTTCATTGAATATTGAGAAAAATAATAAATGATGGCTTAGTTCTCCTGAATTTAGATTTGCTTGGAGTTTTGGCCCAACAAAAATTATATTCACTAGCATGATGCATTCACAACCTACAACATCAACCAACTAATACCAAATTCTAACTAATGAGAAAGCAGTAGAGAAGATGGGGTTCAAGGGAAAGAATAAAAACAAACCAGATTTTTCTGTTTAAACATTTGCTTTCAGCTATCATTATTTGCAGATAATATAATAATATAGAGAAAGAATCCTAAGGATTCTACAGAAAATTTTATGAAAATAATAAAACAGTTCACTAAGGTAGCAGATTACAAAATCAACACACAAAAGCCAGTAGCCATCCTATATTTGAAAAATCAGCCTGAAGAAGAGATAAATAAAACTGCCCCATTCACAATTGTATCAATGAAGATTAAGTACCTGGGAATAAACCTGACAAAGGATGTGAAAGACTTTTACAAGAAAATTATAAAACACTGTTAAAAGAAATAGAAGAAGACACCAAGAAATGGAAAGACATTCCTTGCTCATGGATTAGAAGAATTAGCATAGTCAAAATGACCATTCTACCAAAAGCAATCTACAGATTCAACACAGTTCTAAGAAAAACCTCAATGTCAGTCTTCAAGGAAATTGAAAACAAATGTTGCTAAAATTCATTTGCAACAATAAAAAGCCTCAAATAGCCAAAGCTCTTCTGGCTAATAGGAGAGGGAATGGAGGTATTCCACTCCCAGACTTTTAACTGTACTACAAAGCAATAATAATTAAGACAGCGTGGTACTGAAACAAAAACAGACACATAGACCAATGGAACAGAACTGAATACTCAGAAATAAGACCACACATATATAGCCAGTTAATCTTTGATAAAGGAACAAAGAATATACACTGGAACAAGGATAGTCTCTTCAACAAATGGTACTGGGAAAACTGGACTGCTTGCTATATGCAAAAAAATAAAAATAAAAATGAATCTAGACCACTCCTTCACACCATGTACAAAAACCGACTCAAAATGGGGAAAACACTTGAATGTAAACCTGAAATCATAAAATATATAGAAGAAAATATGGGCAAAATCACTTCAAGAATTACACTTCAAAAACCTCTTTCAGGACACATCTACAGATGCCTCCCCCCCAAAAAAGAAGGAAAACATAAACAGTTGGGACTACATCAAAGAGCTTCTGTACAGCAAAAGAGACAATAACCAAAAAAAGAAAGAAACACAACTGAATGGGAAATTTTTTGCCCTTTATATAAATGATTAAGGTCTATTAACAAAGATCCACAAAGAACTCACACAACTCAACAAAAACAAAACAAAAAGCCCAATCCAAAAATGGGGCAAAAAACTAAAAAGACATTCTCAAAAGAAAAAATCCAAATGATCAATAGGTATATGAAAAAATACTCAACATCACTAATAATCAGGGAAATGCAAATCAAAACCACAATGAGATACCATATTTTTAAAAAAAAAGACAACAACAACAAATGCTGGTGTGGATGTGGAGAGAAAGGAACACTTTTACACTGCTGGTGGGAATGCAAACTGATCCAGTCACTATGGAAAGCTGTGTGGATAACACTTATACTACTGAAAGTGGAACTCTCATTCCATCCAGCAGTCCCACTTCTAGGAATCTACACAAAGGATAAAAACAATTTTAATTCAAAAGGATACCTGTAAGTGGATGTTTATTGCACCACTATTTATAATAGCCAGAATATGGAAACAACCCAAATGCCCCAAAACAGATGAATGGATCAGAAAATTGTGGCATACATACACAATGGAATATTGCTCATCAATCAAAAAAGATAAACGTATGCATTCACAACAACATGAATGAAGTTAGAAGGAATCATGTTAGCAGAAATAGCCAGAAAGAGGAGAAATACTGGATGGGCTCACTTATATGAGGATATAGGGGAAACAAATAAATGGACAAGAAAATTTTAAAATTAACTGTCAGCAGAACTAAAGCATAGAACAAGAGGCAGGAGATAAAATTAGAGAAGGTACAGGCACAAGACATTAAGATCATGGTTCATGGTTGACATGGTAGTAGGAGAAACGGGATAAACAATGATATAAATACACACACATATATGTGCAATCAATCTAAACAAAATAAAAGTACTTAAAAATAAAGTAAACTTTTTTGCTTTTAGGTAATTAAGATCAGTGCCAATTGAGGTCATTTTTTTTTCGTTGCTATCACTAAGCTCAAAAAGATTATTTCAAAAGTACTCAACTAATTAAATGCTCTCCCCTTAACATGGACTCTCCAATATAGTGTTTTTAATATATTGGGGGAGATAAAATTCTGACCTTGTGCAGATGTTAAAAACATTTTTGTGTAGTTAACAGAGAAAAAGTGTTCTTAGCCCCTCTAGCGTTGTTCTGCAAATGCACACATGAGGCAGGAAATTGGTTGTCTCCTGTCCAAAGAACAGTTTTTGGAAATGTAACCAGACACCACTAAAATTCAGGGAGCAGTTGTGAGATGTGTCCTGAGGGTACTGGGGCTTCAGAATATCACTGGGTGAAGAACAGTGCACAGGTGAGGGAAAGGAGGACATTAGCAGAGCCTCTTACTGGGAAATGACTCTGTTGGACCCTCTCAGACCACTGCAGCATTAAATTTCAAGACCTCAAAAGCAGCAAAAACAGCTATTGGGCCTCTATGAGCTGTAAAGGCATAAAATTTCTCTCCTATTACAGCTGTGATACTGATTTGGGCCCATGAGCACAGACTTAGGTTGGAGACTGCTATTCTGCTGAGTGTTTCAATGGTTTCACACGTTCATGCTGGTACATACCACCAGAGAAGAGATAACCTACATACACAGGTGAGTTTCACTAATTCAATTCATTTAATGTAAATCAACCCCACCCAGTGTACAAAAATACAAATAGTAGAGCTGTCAGATGGTGGAACACACGAAATACGTCCCCATCATGAACATGTGAAAAGCAGTGCTGAGTTCATGTAAAAAAGCATCTTCAAATTGGTGGAAGTTTTACATTTACCCTTCAAAGAGAATAAATATTGCCTCTGAAACCACTTCCTCTCCTCTTCCGAGGTAAATACGGGATTTCTAAAGCAACAAGACAGTTTATTCTTCCATTCAGACTGTGTTGTCCTATTTACTGTAATAAGAAAAATTAAAAATTCAGGGGACTGGGTTAAATGTCGGAAAACTTCCAATGAGTTAAGCATTAAGGTTGAAGCAGGCCCTGGAAGGCTCACTCCCTTGATTTTTGCACCAGTGATCAAGTACCTCAACCTCTTCGCATTTCTTTCAACATTTAATACTAGTCTTTATACAGAGATTAAATAATCTATTCCAGATGTAGTATTTATGTAATCTATTTTAGCTGGGTAATGGTAGTATTTTATGGGTACTAATAGTATAGTAATGTTACCAGTATTTTATTATATAATCTCTATCATGAGAACCTACATGAAGTACTAATTCTTGGTATTAATTCAAGATAGAACAAATTTAATATCTCAATAATATGAACTAAAGAATAACTTTCCTAGCTAATTCCACTATAGTTGTACTCAAAGGGGCTATCTGAGAAATGTTGTCTGTCTTAAGGATTTCCTTCATGTCCGTGATAGAGAGGACCATCAAAACAAGAAATTTGAATATTTTCCCTAAAACCAGCCAGAGGGCTTATAGTTTGGCTAGTAGATATTTCAGCTTTATTTTATTTAGTAGAAAACCCAGGGTCATCCATATAGAATGGTAGTCTTTCTGATACAGGACAATGATGCAGGTAAAAATTGCATTAAATGCCAAAATATCCTGATGGGCGGAGTCTGAGAAAAAGACCCCGCATGAGAGAAAATGGGAAGCTGGGAAGCACCAAGGGGTATATGAAAAGGGCTAGTGAAGAGATAGAAAAAAAGAAAAAAGAGAAACAAGAATGTTGGACTAAGAGAACAGGCCCATGTGGTCTGCCAGGGAAAACCTCCTGGAAGAATGAGATGGAGGTGGCAAGTAGCCATAGTGGGAGAGTGGCCAGCAGAAAAGTAGTCGGTGTGGAGTCAGATGCCAAACAGCAGGCTGGGGGTCACCTGGGGCTACTGAGAGCAGGCCTGGTTAATGTAGCCAGACGCCACCAAAGGTGGGCCTGGTAAAGAAAGCGTGTGGAGCTGCAGCAAGGTGGCATGTTTGGAAACCTGGGTTTGCATCAACATCTGCTGGAAACTTTCGAAAAGCCTGGGAGAAGTGGAGTAGCTTGGAACACTAGAGAGAAGAAGAAGCAAAGAGAAGACTGGACTGGAGGACTGGACTTTGCAGGGTGCTCGCAGGTTTGGAGGGGTACCATCTTTGACAGTGTTTGGGATTTTTGGACTAAATGGTACTTGGGGTAAAATAACTGGCCACTTGTGGCATTAAGGACTTTTCATTTTCCTGGTTAATTTCCCTTGTTAATAAAACCCTGTTGTTTAAATTGCTTTGTGACTTTGGCAGCTGCTGTGCGCGCGGGTGATGTGGATCTAGGAAAAAAGAAGTCACATTTTAAAAAGTGCTGCTTTTTTTCTGTGGCTTGTAGGTTGGAGACTTCTGCCCATTTTGACCTAATTTCACTTCCATTTTAGTATACTTTTGTCAGTCCTGAACGATTTGGTCTCCTAAGGCAGGCACATCCCAGCCTTATCACCTGTTGTTTATGTGGCCCTGAACAAGCATTCTAATGGCCTCCCTGATACAACCCACTGTCACACCAAATGGGCATGCAGTCCACTTGTAGGCAGCCAGAGGGTTGTTTGAAGATTCAATTGCACTGCAAGAACCAAGCAAGCACCAAGAGTTCTTCTCCCAGGATTCTATTCCAGGGTAGCATCCCATCATATTTATAATCCCTTATTTCAACCTCAAATTGACCCTAAGATCCTGCTGGGACAGGGACATGACTTGTTTGCTCACCTTTGCTTTAGCCACCTAACCCAGATCTCATACAGAGGAAACATTCAGTAAATATTTTTAGAAGGAAATGAACAAGGAAGGAAGGAAAGAATTGGTTGATTAGAATAGTGATTAAATGATCAAAAGCATAGTCTTTTAGAGTCAAAGAGGGTTTCAAATCCATACCCTGTGACTCACTAACAGGTGACTTTGAGCAAGTGTTTCAACTTTCATCTATAGAAAGTGATAAAATCTACCTCAAGGAGATGTGATAAGACTTTTTTTTTCTTCTTTTTTTTAGCAAATGGTTTAGAGGGGACTCCACATATAATAAGCTTTTTGTGGTCACTATTCTCACTATTATTATTATGAAATCAGTTAATGAAACTCATTTTTAATTTGCTGGATATTTTGTAAATATTTAAATGATAGTAACCTTGGTTCCTGCTGAATGAGAAATAGGTGGGAATCAGAGGAGAGTAATCTGCTTTCACTAGAAATATGTTGTAAATATAAATCAGCCTTATGCTGGAACTACCATCAGGAGAGGTGGCTGCCACTCTCAGCAGAAAGCCCACACATTGGGAGTGTGGAATTTTAACCCAAGGGAACAGGCATTTGAACAGCACTTATCTGCATGTGCAAGGCTCAGGGCTTAGGGTTCTGAGATAAATTGCATCCCGCCCTCTGGGAACAGGCAACTCATATATCACTATGAGGAGAGGCAGAAAGTGATCAAGTATTCTGGTCAAAGAGCAAAATGCAGCTATGCTGGGCCTGGGGGAGTAAGAGGTATGATCAGTTATTTAGAAAATGGGTTCTGAGTTCAAATTGCTGTCTCACTATTTACTGACAAGGAGAAAATACTCAATTGAAAAGCAGGAGTGTCTAGAGTCCACTTTACAGAATAGTGGTATTTAATGAGGTAATGCTTAGTTGGTGCTTAATGTCAATCATTAAAGTTGTGACTGTTACTATCTAGTTAGTATTACTTTAACTGGGTAATAGCAATATTTGGGGTATTAATATATAGTTTAGTAATGTTACTAGCATACTATATAATTTCTATGTTATCACAGAATTAGTAGTATCATATTAATCAGTATAAACCTAATAGTACTTAAATACCCTTTGTAAGTTTTTTATGGAGAATCTGGCTTTCAAACTAAATCTTGAAGCATGAATAGCTTTTGAGCAATATGTGGCTAGTCAGTGCTTAAGTTAAAAGTATAAGCTTAATCTTTTCCTTTCCAAGTTCCGATCAGTTCTAAGTTTTATATTCTCCAATACGTGGAACCCCTTGCAAAAGTCTCTGTTACTGAAGGGTTAATGGAGATGAGGCTGGGAACCAAAAACTGTCAGGGATGAAGGAGGCAAAGGAATACCCATCCTGTTCCCAGGTCCTGCTTTTCCATTTTTCACCTGACTTACCCAGCCCCACAGGCCACAGGAGAGAGGGCAGTGCTGATCAAGCACTCAACACACTGTAAATATTTGCTTCACAATTACTGCATTATTAGTATTTATGTTGAAAACAAATTCCCCTTTGGGAGTGCTCAACTCTATTGGCACCTGGTGGATCCTTTAATATTTAAGTTTCTCTATCTTCAAAGATCCACATCAGAGTCTTTCCTGAGGCTGAGGACTGAATGTTCTTGCACCTGGGAATTTCCCTTGTGGCCAGAAAGCCCAAAGGGGGAAGTTTCATGCATAAAAGAAATGTTAAAGGGAGAAGATAAGGCAAAGGGGAGGAGGGTGAACCTTAAGGTCTAAAAACCACACAAAAAAGATTAAGATTAGCCTGCCTCCACAACCACTAGCCCCCTTCCCATTAGCAGTTTATGAAATATTCTGTGTGCATGCACGCACACATGCATGTGCGTACATGCAGAAATTGGGAAAGGCACAATAAATCAGAGCTGAAATTTGCATTGATTCCCCCCAAAAAAATGCTTCATGAAATTCATCCATAAAGTACATCTGAGCCCTAAATACAACCATTCTCAAAGTTCAAGGAGCACAAAAAGCAAGTCTTTGAAACTTTCTGTTTCTCCCCTTCAGAGCCTAATCCAGTAGGTCCAGTGTGGAGATCTGGGGTCTTCACAATTAACAGAACATCCCACCTGACACAAATATTCCCAGAACCATTCTGAGAAATGTTAGTCTAAGGTTCATCTGTTCACCTTTTTTTTTTCTCCTATGCTTCTATTCATAATAACTTCTATGTATCTCCCCACCTTTCTCCCATCATTTGCATAGGTGAATGCTTCCCCCTTCTTTGGGGGAAGTTTTGTCCCTGAAGTGCCTTTCCATGGAGTAGGACTAGGGTAAATATGGTAAAGACTGCTTTGTTCTGGATGGTGGCTGGACAAGGGCAGAGAACAGCAAAGAGGTCACCTTTTGGTTTTCTCACCAAAAACAGTTTAAACTAGGGGAGGTCGCCTAAACATGGTCTCCAGTGAGTGGCTCCTTCCTTGTTAATTTAAAGCTACATGGTCAGATGCTGTTCTGAACACACATACAGGCGGGCAGTATAGGCCCACTATACAGAAGCACCATACTATACAGATGCACCAATGAGGTGAGTTAGAGTGACCAAGGCACCAAGTCAAGAGGCACCTAGCATGGGCACCTGCCCTGACCTGGTTCTCCTGGCATTTACTTGCTTGGCTTCAGTGCAACAGTCTCATTGCCTACCCCAAAGGAAGGAAACTTGATAATGTGGTCATGGTATCTTTGTGTTTGGTGTCCTTGCTAATTCTGAAGTCGACTAAACCTTGCTCCTGGATGAACTGGAGAAAGGACAAAAGAAGACTGAAGGCAGAAGGAGCCCTGCCGTGGACTATAGGTTGTTGGGGACGTAGGAGACGTAGGAGTACTGAGATTCTGAACTCACAGAAGTCATAAATGTCTTCATAAGAAACGTGAAGACTAAGAAATGTTCTTATTCGGAAAAGTTGTTACAAAGCTGTTCAAACAGTAGCTAACCTGCTGCCTCAAGGACTCAGTGGCTGTGCATCTTGCTGCTGTAGCAACTCTGGATTTCACTTTCTTCTTTTCTTCTCCCACAGCAAGCAAGCATTGGAACTGATGGTTTCTATGACCTCTTCCAGGTCTAATTTCCTCAAAATGAATGTTTTATACCTGAGAAGTTACTGAGGATTAATGACAATGATCTTCAGTAGTTGTAGAGCTGGTTATCTATAGTGGTATAACAAGCTCCTGCAAAACTTAGTGGCTTAAATCAACCCTTTTATTTGGGTCACCACTTCATGGGTGAAGAATTTAGGGAGATTTCGACTTGCTGATTCATGTGTTATGCTGGCAGAAACTGGAAGATACATTTCTGAGATTCTGAGATGGTGTCTTCACTCACCTATCCAAGGCTACAGTGCTCCACACAACCTCTGTCTCTGGCTCTCCCGATATGGAAGCACATCTGCAGGATCTCCTCCACATGTCTCCTTCTTCTCACAATGTGGCAACCTCAGGGTAGTTGGCTTCTCATGTGGAGCTTCTATGTTCCCATAGATCCAGTGAGAAGCTGCTAGTCCTGTAAAAGGAGGGCCCAGAGCTGCCATAGCATCACTTCATTATGTTCAATTGGTCAAACACCACAGGTCAATCCAGATGCAAGTGGAGAGCTAGAAACTGCTGCTTAGTGTGAGGAGTTTCCAAAAACTCCCTGCCACCTTCCACTACAACCAACATACAATAGAAAATAGAAACTCATTTTCAACATGATTTAATCTATTGAATACCAATGATTTTAAGTAATATTTTTCCACAAGACTCTAAAGTGCTCTTAAAACAGAAAGGCTCTTTTGCCCTTGTACACTGTGTGAATGGAAATCAGTGTAGTCATTATGGCTTCAAGCATGGATAGTCTTCAAAAAACTAAAATTAGGAATTTTGTTTCATCTAGTTATCCTACTTTTTATTTACTCAAAGAATGCAAAAACAGACATTCAAAGAGAGACATGCTCTTCCCCCAAGTTCATGATAGCATTACTCATGATAAACAAGAGTAGGGAACGTACTAAGTGCCCAGTGACAAGCGATTGGATAAAGAAGTGGTAAATACACACACACACACACACACACACACACACACACACACACACACAGTGGAATACTATACAACCACAAATAGAAAAGGTGAAATACTGCCATACTGCAAAAATATGAATGAATGAAGCTAGAGGGTAATTTACTTAGTGAAATAAATAAAATGGAGAAAGACAAATAGCACATGATTTCACTCTTATGTGGTACATAAAGAAATAAAATGAATGAATAAAGTTAGACAAGCCTTTAGACTGTATGTACATCTGGTTATTTTTGGATATCCAGTGGTCATTATATGACCTCTTCATGCTCAGATAAGATGCTGAGAAAGGTCAGGCTCATGGAGGCACTGTTTAAAAACCCAAAAGTTTTAAATAGAAACTGATAGCTATAAATAAACAAAAGGACTCATTTTCATGTAATTAATTTTTATCTTTGAAAAATGGTAAGACCTTGGTTATTTCAGAAAGAGTTGCACGGAGAAGTACTAAGAAGTGTCCAGAAACTCTGTGTAAAGGCTTGTGATTGAGGACATTTCCTGGGGCCCAGTCACCAGCTCCTTGCTCAGTGCTTGGTGGACAGTATTTGGAGCCACACAGATGCCACTCTTGCGGACTACACACAAATAGATCTTTGTTGCTCTGGGTGCAGCAAATTCTTTACCATGAATAATCTTCTATAATAAATACTCCTTCAGTCCTTTCTCAGTCTTTAGAGCATTTGAGTTCCCAAGGGAAAAGAAATCAGGACCCAGTAGGAATGAAATTCTGGAAATTGCTGCAGAAAAGAAATGGAATGCCATCATTTGTCCCACAAGTACAACAAAGGAATAAGTGATTGAATTTGGGGCAGAGACACAATGGGATACAGCAATAAGGAGGCACTGTCAGGGAGCACAGAGACACCTAGACTCTAGAGCCACTTCAACCAGGTTTATATCCAAACCTCACCACTTCCCAACCACAACAGCTGAGACCAATAACAGAGCTTAGGCCACTACTCTCCTCATCCGTAAGGAGAAGACCACAGTAAAAATACCTGCCTCTTAGGGCTACTTGTTGAGGGTTAAAGGAGATGAATACTTTAAATTACTCAGAACTTGGTAGGCACATGACGTATGTTTATTGCTGCTGTTAACATTACTTGATGGACTCACACAAACTCATATTGTTCTTCAGGCATGCAAAGAGAATGTCATTTCTAAATTGCTTCATTACTGATATAATCTTCCTCAGAAGTTCACCCACTGCACTGGATATTTGGGTATTTAGGGAGGAAATTTTTAAACATGTTAATTAATAGCACCTCAATCTCTTCTGAATTGAATACATTTTTGGACAACTATATCAAGTTTACTTTCCTTAGCGTGTCTCCCCTTCCCACTGTTTCTACCAAACATGGAGTCAAAATATTAATGTAACTGAAGGTCTGTGAGCCACACCCTCCTTTGTTTCTTGCTCTTTTATACAATGAACTGGACTGGAATTGACTGGCATCAACTATGGATCCAGCCACCTGCTTCCATCTCCATAGTATGGTGACCTTCCTTGTACCTGAGTCCATCATCTGGATGGTTAAGAACTTTGGGGTTTCCTGCTCACCATGTGCAAGTCTCAGGGAGCTGGTAGTCCTGCCTCCCACTCATCTACCCACCTGAGCAGCTCCATCAACTCCTACTCTCTCAAGCAGACTCAAAATTTGAGCATTTTTTAGTGCATGGTCCTTGTAGAAAACCAATTTTGCTCCTAGAACACATTTGGCAAAAGCTGGAGACATTTCTGGTTGTCACATCTGAGGAAGGACTTCTGGAATAAATAGATAGAGGCCAGAGACCCTACTAAACAATGGAACAACTCCCTCATAACAAAGAACTACCCAGTCCAAAATATTCACAGAATACAAGAACACAAGAGCCAGCTGGAGACCACCAGCCCTTCCAGCCAACCCCACAGTAAACTAGTCACTAGATTCAATAATCTTAATTCTCCTGAAGTATGTCTAGATGTTTCTACCACACAGTATTAGCTCCACCAGCAGCCTGGAGTTCCACCCTGAGATTGGAGTAAGTAAGGAAGTCAAGCAAGGTACCATCACCAAGTCCTCCTCCTGTCTCTACTCACTCCTCACTGGGGAAAATAGCATTGGAATTCCTGGCCTTGCCTGTGCGACAGAAATTTCCCAACATCCCTTCCTCTTTATGTCATTATGTCAACAAGCATGGATAGTCTTCAAAAACTAAAAATAGGAATTTTGTTTAATCATTTGCTCTGAGGTCTTGTCTGGGATCAATGCTAAAATAAGGGCAGAGAGCAAAACTGACTTATCACTGAAGCAAGATAAACTGAGACACTTTTTTAAAATACCCTATTATACGTTTTATTAATATTTATAAATATTATATAACCAGCTACTTTTCTTTTGTCAGGCAATGACTTGATAAAATATGCATTGAGTAGAATTACTTACACTATAAAGAATTTATTACTATCCACAAAAACCAAAACAATTTTTTGAAGGGTGTGTCTTTTTCTCTCGGTGCCCTCCCTGTATACTATTGGATTACCTGCTGAAATTCTACTCTGACAAAAAGAAATGTTTTTCGTCAGCTCCATTCTTGCCTCTGTGTATTTCAAAAACTGAGCTGAAGACCTGGTTCTGCTTGCTCAACATCAAATCTTCCTCATGTTGGTGACTGCATGTGCTCTTACTTCAGATCTAAAATCTGTCTGTAGTGATTAAGGTGAACTAGATCTGACCAAGACTGAGCCAAGCGGAGACTTGGAAGCATGGGCTCAATAGAAGAGCTGCAGAGGGGGGACTTCTGTCTCTAACAGTCGCTGAAGACAAGAGGAAGTTACTACATTTCTTTGAATCTCAATGTCTTTAACTGTAAAATATAAATGGTGATAATATTAACCATGTAGGGAGTTTTCATCACCATGGAGTGCCAGAACAAAATCCCACAGGCTGAGTGACTTCAGCAACAGAAAATTGTTTTCTCACTGTTCTGGAAGCTGAAAGTGTGAGATGAAGGTGCAAGCATGGCTGGTTTCTGAAGTGACCTCTCCTTCTGTTTTGCAGATGGCCACCTTCCTGCCATGTCCTCACGTGGCCTTTCCTCTGTGCACACAAGAAAGGAGAGAGCTCCCTCATGTCTCCCACTCCTTTTTGAAAGAGGCAAATGTCATTGGAACAGGATCCCACCTTTAGAACCTCATTTAACTGTGCCTCCTAGAGGCCCTGTCTCCAGTCACACTGGAGGTTAAGGCTTTTAGATGAATTTGGAGGTTGGGGAGAAAAAATTCAGTTCATAACAAGATTTCTTTAAAAATTAAACAGGATCATCCATACGATGTACTTAAACCTAGTAAGTACTCATTAAAGTCTATTATCCTTATTGTTGCTGTTATTGTTTTTAGGAATACTAAATACTACTGAACCAGACAGCTAGCTGGGCCTTCTGCCTGATGCCCACTCTGAAAGTTTACTGAGTAGACTAGGGAAGGAAGACACAGTGCTAGGAGGCAATATCAGAACTGGACACACCCTGAAAAGTGCCCAAGATGCCACCATATTTGGCAGGAAGGAGGACCAGTTTGCCAAGGCTGACAAAAACCAAGATTCATCAATGTATTCCCTGATCATAATAACACTGGCCATTTATTTAACACTTACTATGGACTGAGCACTTACATGCATTATCTCCATTCCCTCCCAATAACCTCAACAGGTGAGGAAATTGAGACTCAGAGAACTTAAATGACCTCTCCAAACTTGCGATTACTAAACTCCAGAAACTTGTGCTACTTTAAGACTGCTGATCCCAAGAACACACCCTAACTCCTGGTCCAGACTGACTCATGCACAAGCTCAGTACTGTGAATATTAGAAGAGCCGGAAATGGAAGATGGTCTCCAGCAGTATGTTGTCACTTGTGTTGGTATATAGAATCAGCTGCTGCAGCATTTTGAAGAGATTAGAAAAATCATCCACTTGCCCCCAAAATATTAAATTGAGAACTAACATGAATTTAGGGGGAAAAAATGGATTGAAGACATTCTGTCCATTGGCTATTACTGTATAACAACTAATTCACTTCAGAATTCAGGAGTCAGACTGGATGCGGTGGCATGTGACTTTAATCCCAGCCTAAGAAGGGAGGCCAAGGCTAGTAATCACTTGGGTCCTCGGGTTCAAGACCTGCCCCAGGCAACATAGTGAGACCTAGTCTCAAGAAATAGCTGGGCATGGTGGCATGCGCCTGTAATCCCAACTACCTGGGAGGCTGAAGCTTGGGATTGCTTGAGTCCATGGTACCCTGGGCAACATAGCAAGACCTAGCCTAGAAAAGAAAAAGAAAAAGAATTCAGGAGTCAAATCAATAATAGCGTTCAGCTGGGAATTGGTTCAAAACAGTTGGGCTTACCTGTGGACTCTGACCCAAGCTATAAGACTGGTCACCCTTGGCCCCACAGTTCAGGCTCCCTGTGTATGATTCTGGGCCTCAGGCAGTAGCAGAACAGCTAAACGAAGGAAACTCTTCTCCTAGAAGGAGGAGAAATGATGCCTCTTAAGACTCAGGTAAAGAGCTGGCTTTGGTAGCTGCCACCAACATCCCATTGGCCAAAGCAAGTCACTAAGCAGGTAGGCAAATGTGCTTTTAGTGGAGGTAGGGGGTCAGGGGGAAAACAGTCACATGGCAGAGGATGTGATTAAAGAATTGAGGCCAATAATTCCATCTATCAAAGATGATTTCTGAACAGGGTGGGGATGGCTAACAGAGTGGGTAGAGTAGGTAGAGAGGATCTATAAAATCCCAGGAACTATCAAAAGATTTGTCAGAAAACACCACATTTCCTCATTTTTCCAACTGAGAAAATGAAAGACAAACCCTCCCACCCTCCCACTTTCCTTTTTCTTTACCTTAAAAAGAATACAAAATTGTAGGATGCCAGAATATTAGGCAAGCCTGGATAAAAAGAGATCCCTCCAGTCTCAAGTTCCCTCTGTAAAGGTTGGTAAATGCCTATGACAAATGCATCCCTCTGTGCTGGGCCTGAGGCCCCATTAGTGTTTTATCTGCACCTTTATAATCTATAAACACGCAGACCCCAGCTCCACTGCTTGACAAATACAAGTAAGCATGCTGATAAAACAAAAAATAAGAACATAAACCTGAAAGGACTTGTGTTAGATTTTACTGTAGAAAGTCAGGGTAGACTTCCAATGGGATCACATTACTGGATTAGCTGTATTTACATTTCCTTATGTTGGATCAACAGTTCTAATGATGGGGTTGTTTTTGAACTAGAGAAACATGGTTACAGTGGAAAACTGATGGTCTGTCTTCTGAACAATGATCTTCCCTGATAGCATTTTCTGCCTTCTGTCTGATTAAGACAAGTTTCTCTTTGGTTCAATTCCCAGGAAGTAATCATATTCTCTCTGAAGTCCATGCAGTCTGGTAACTCTGCTCCCAATCTTCTATGAACTATAGAAAAAATCTCCATGGAGCACCCGGCATAGGTCAGTATTCCAAGGCCTCTTTGCCACAAATCTTAGACACTGAGGGTTATGCAACCCTACATTCTCATCAGCAAATCATTCCAGATTGCTTATAATGTGCCAGCAATGGAAGGTAGTAAAGCAGGAAAAAATAATAATTAGCATGTCTATATATGCATATATACTCCCTGCACAGAAAATAATTACTATCTATTATATCCATTCAGTCATTGGATTAGGATCTGCTGTGATTTTGGTTACACTCCAACTGGGAAACTTGATGTAAAACATTGGGAGCTTATAAGATTTAAATCAAGTAAAATAACATATTTAGAAGCAACTACTATCACATTTTGCCCTGTTCTTTTGCCAATACCTTACCTAAATTTGCTTTCTGTTTTTATCTTTCCTTGTAATTTAAAAAAATATTTGCTCATGGTCCAAAAAAAAGAAAGAGAGAAAGAAGAAGAAAAGAAAGAAGGCAGGCAGGCAGGCAGGCAGGCAGGCAGGCAGGCAGG
>PVHY01003081.1:37414-114070 GCA_004024945.1 Uropsilus gracilis | reverse complement strand
TGTCTCGCTATGTTGCCCAGGGTAGTCTCGAACCTGGGGACTCAAGTGACTCCTAGCGTCAGCCTCCCAGGTAGCTGGGATTACAGGTGTGCACCACCACTCCTGGCAATTAATTAAGTTTTTGTATGGTTGTTGATCCCCTGGAGAATGTCCCCACACTCCCCCTGCCCTGCTCCCCTTCAGGTCATTCTGCCTCTTCTCTTGTGCTGTTTGTTGATTCTTATTTACCCTTTAGTCTCTTCCTTTTCTGGAGCAATACCCTTTTCTTGAGTAAGGATCTGTGTTCCTGGGGCGCAGTAGACATGCTGCTTAGATTTCCAGACTTAACTTTGTTTTTATAGCCAAGTTCATATGGACTCCAAACAAGCTCGGATGGAAGTCACACTTTATTTTATTCTATTATTTTTTAAATTTAAAACATTTATTTATATATATATTTCACATCATTGTGATCCCTGGGGGTCACCCACCACCTCCTCTCCCTGGCCACTCCAGCTGGTCCCCTCCCCTCATTGTGTACTTTCGTTTGGTTGTCCATATATTAGTGAAACCATTTGGTTTCTGTCTTCTTCCTTCTGATTTGTTTCTGTCAATATGATTTCTTCTAGGTACATCCATGTTACCAAAAAAAAATCATCAAATTTGTCATTTTTAATTGATGCATAATATTCCATCGTGTATACATACCACATCTTTTTCATCCAGTCCTCTGTCTTGGGGCATTTAGGTTGTTTCCAGGTCCTTGCATTTATAAATAGTGCTGCAATAAACATCCGAGCACAAGTGTCCCTTTGTACTCACAATGAGGTCTCCTTTGGGTAGATTCCCAGAAGAGCGATTGCTGGGTCAAATGGTAATTCCATTTTCATTAGGTTGAGGGTCCTCCACACTGCTTTCCATAGTGGCTGGACCGGTTTACATTCCCACCAGCATTTTAAAACAAGCCTCCCAGGCTAATTTGATGGGCCTGGGTTTCCCCTCTGTGCCTTTGACCAAGCTTTGGTCTGAGACTGGAGAGCACTATCCTGTTCACAGGAGGTGACAGACACTCAGGGAAGTACCTTGTCTTCTTGATTGTACATGGAGAAGCAAGCAAAACCCACAGGAATCCTGATTGCCTGCCCTTGGGTCTGGTGGGGATCAAACCTACAAAAATGGTAGCTCCTTGAAAGATGAATAGATTTCAACTCTGCATTTCTTTATAATATATTTATAGGCTTTGTTTCATATCTCATGTTCATCCTCTTTATTTCTAAAAAAAAACTCAAGGTTCTTACAGTTTTATAAAATCACATAATCAATATATTCTCCTTGTAATATTTTTCTCTTCTATATAGATCAGTTTCCTTAATTATTCTGGTCCAGACAAAATTTTTGCTAGCCCTGACTTATTCAGTTATGTGGTAGCTATAAACCACATCTAACTATTGATTGCTTGATATGTGGCTACTAAGAACTGAGATAATTTTGAAGATTTAGTACAAAAAGTGTAAAATATCACAATGGTCTTTTATATTGATTTCTATAATATTGTGAGTAATTCAAATTACATAAAATAAATTTCACTTTATAAAAATATGGATACTAGAAAATTTTAAGGTGTATTTGAGGTTCATATTAGTGTTGTTCTAGATCTTTTTTCATTTACATACATCTATACTTGCATATCAATTGTACATAAAATTGTATGCTGATAGTTGCAAACAGAATTAAAAATCATCATTCATGTTGCATTGATTAATAGTTTGCTTTTTTCTGCTACTAATTTGTCTTGAGCTTTTTCATTGTTAGCAGAGGTCCAACTTTTTATTTTGAATTCAGGCATGGTGCCCCACATTGATTGGCCTTGAATTTTCTATTGATGGATATTTGAGTTGCTTCATATTTCCCCTGTTACAAAACACTAAGCATCATCATTCTTTAGCTTTTAAAAAATTCCTGCATTTCTTGTCTGGCTCAGTACTTTCCAGGTTCTTAAGTGTAGATGGGGGATGGGTCAAAGAGAGAGTGGCTATATAGTTTATTGACCAAACAGGAACTTTTGAGAGTGAAAGAGTGTATCAGTAATAATTTAGGGGCACTAGGAAGTACAAACTAGAATTATCCTGTGCAGAGTGGGACACATGGCACCAGAGCCACCGAAGGTACCCCTGGGTGTCTGTTAACAGGAGATACTTTACAAGAGGAAGAGATGTCATAGTCTTAGTTTCAAATAGATGCTGGACTCTAGTCTCCAGTTCTACCCCTTCCATGGACATGGGGGTCCTTTTCTGAGGCTCTAGGTGGCAAGTACATCAAAATCTCCAAAGAGAAAGACCCAGTGAAAGTGGAAGCCTGTTCCCTGGGGACCCAACCTCCTTGGGCTCATTGTAGAGTAAATGGTGGATAATTGGCAGAGGGTTTGCAGAGCCTGATTTCATTCTTTTCCTTTTTCCTCCACTTTTAAAAATTGTGGTAACGCTAACTCATAATGTATGTTTTACAAATACAATTTCACAGTCTTCAAAGGTATGTTATTATGTTATATCCAGCACCAAAGTACCAACAACCCTCTACTGCAACTCACTGGGACCCCTCTACCGTTTGCCCCTGCTCCCTGATATTACCTCTTTAACCTCAATACTGCTGTCAGAATCCAAAGGTCTATTTACATTTTATTTTGTCTGTTCTTTTCTTTGTCTCTTTATATTACACATATGAGTGAAATCATCTGATATTTGTCTTTCTCCTTCTGATTTACTTTACATAATCCCTTGCAGCTCCATCTGTATAATCACAAATGACAAGATTTTATTTTATTTATTTTTTTTTCAATACCTGAGTAGGGTTGCTCTGTTTACATAGATCACATCTTCTCTCTGTTGAGGGGCACTTGACTTGTTCCCATGCAATGAACATAGGGGTACAGTTAGATATTTTTGAATTAATGTTTTTTATTCTTCAGGTAGATACCTAGGAATTGTTAGAGTAGGTCTACTTTTTAACTTTTGATGAGCCTTAAATCTGCTTTCCACAGTGGTTGGACCAAGTTACATTCCCTCCAAGAGTACCAAGAATCCCTTTTATTCTCCTCATCTTCACCAGTACTGTTTGAGGACTTTCTGATATAAGCTATTTTCAGTTATGAGGTGGTATCTCATTGTGGATTTGATTTGACTTTCCCTGTAATAAGTGATGATGAACACTTTTTCCATGTGCCTGTTGGCCATCTGTGCATCTTCTTTGGAGAAGAGTCTATTCTGATCTTCTGCACATTTTTAGATCAGGTTATTTTTTGTTGTTGTTGAGTTGTATGAGTTCTTTATATATATCTTGGACATTAACCTCTTCTTGGTTGTATGACATACAATATTTTCTCCCATTTGGTAAGTTGTCTTTTCATTTTGATGATAGTTTATTTTGGTTTGAAGAAATTTTTAGTTTGATGTAGTCCCGTTTGTTTATTTTTGCTTCTGTTTCCTTTGCCTTTGGAGTTGTATCCCCGCAAATACTCACCAAAGTGTCATGGTGACAAAATGTATTGACTACATTTTGGTTTCATTCTTGACCACTGATTGCTAACTCAGGGACAGTCTGAGAGGCTGTGACCTGGAGGTGAAAGACCCCAGATCTTGTTACAATCTCCTTCAGGAACTTTCATTCTCTTCCCGCCTTTCTTTCTGTGACTAATTTCTGAAATCTCTGTAACTGAGAAGGCATTGGATGAGGTTTCCTGTTCTGGGAGGGCTGTGGGTGCCAGACTGGGGTGGGGGGTTGGGAGATGGTTGCTAGTGGGTGAGGGGTAGGACACCCATGCAGTCACATGCCATCCCTCAAGAGCAGAAGTGGAGGCCTCCGGATTGGGTGGCAGCAGCTGGTGGGGTGTTGGGATAATCTTGCTGATGACTGGGTAGATAGGAACCTCTTGTGTTAGTGGATTCCAGCAAGTAACATGCTCCTGGATGAAAAGGCCATGGTCATTGTCCTGTAGGATCTGCTTGGCCTGGCTTTGACAGTTCTCAGCTGCTCCATAAATCTCCCATCAGTTCCATCTGGCCAAAAAGATGTCATCACCATTTTCTCATAGCGACGAAGAGTAAAAGGTCAATAATGAAACAGCTCTGCCACCCTTGTTCAAACCAAGGAAGAGGACTTAAGTTTTTCAGTGGAAGGAGAACTGGGTGTTGAATTGTTTTTGTGATAGTGATAGTTTATGTTCATACATTATAGATTATTATCATGAGGTGACTATAGCTTGGGCATTATTGAAGACTGTGGGAAACCAGATATATAATACTCAGAACCTTGGGATCTCAGAATGAGAAGGAATAACCATCATGCAACACAGTCATTTTCAAATTTTTGTTTTAGAACAATGAAACCTTTACTACAAATGATCATTCAATACAGAGCTCCAATTTGTAGAAGAAAAGGACTGAATTCAGGGGAGTCCAATCTTCTGTTTGGAAATGTGTGTTTAAATTCTTTATTCGATCCCCAGTTCCCCAGATAGTTCCCCCAACAATTGCTTGTTAATGTCTTGCTTCTTGCTGCTATATTTAGTATTTAGTGTTCCTGTAAGCTAACAGAAAGACAAACCAGGGACCCTATTCTTGATGTGAACTCATGGACACTTGAGGAACATGACTGGGGCTAGTCTCTGCCTCTCCATGACAGCAAGAGTCTGTTCTGTCAGCTGCAGTCACCTGCAGTAGCTCAGTCCTGTTCTACTTCTTGACCAATGATGTAAATTGAAGTTCTGGAGTAAGGATAAATATTCTAAATGGGCTCTGATACATTTTTTAGCTTAAAAAATCCATTTATTTATTTTATTTAGCACAACATTTTTACCTGCTATTATTTCACTAGGTAAAGCAAAAACCAAAAAGTCCTGTGTTTCCTCTGTGATTCTGAAGGAGGGCTGGCTACCTTATGGGACTGTGTCCCCAAGAGTATTTTGGGCAACGACCATGGTGCAGGTTCCTCCCTACCAGCTGATGGCTGTCACATTTCTCCTGGGAGCTTCAGGAATGTTTTTACTAAACCCCAATGTTGTTATTTTCAAATGAGGTGACATTGTTTTGCATCCTTATTAGTGTTAGACAGACTCCTCCCGTCAGGTGTGGTCATTTATCTCTCTCACCACCAGAGCACCTTCCCTAGTCCACAGTCCCTCCTACCTCTCCTCTTCCCTCCCTCTGTGGATTCCTCAGATTTATCCTCAGCTTTCAAGGGTTGGTTTTAATTGTTTGTCTTTGTCTGACCATTTGTAAACCCCATTATTATTTTTTATTTTTATTTTTAATTTTTTTTGTTTTTTGAGACTAGGTCTCGCTATTTTTGCCTGTGGAACCACAGGCTCTCGTTGCCCAGGGTACCACAGACTCAAGCAATCCCCAGCCTCAGCTTTCCAGGTAGCTGGGATTACAGGCGCGCGCCACCATGCCCAGCTATTATTTTTTTGGAACTAGGTCTCGCTACGGGCCCCAGGCGGGACTCGAACCGCGATCCCTAGCCCCAGCTGCTTCGTAGGCTGAAGCTTACAAGCACGTGCCACCGTGCCCGGCTATAAACCCCATTATTAAGGAGTTTTGTACTCAGGTGAGTGACCAGAGACCCAGAGGGAGATGCAGAGGTCAGAGGGATGTTTTGATCTCTCTCAATGTTTAAGACATATATAGGTGTCTGATCTGGTCAACTTCAAACCTTAAACTGAACAAGGATCAGAAACCCTTGTGGGGCTTATTAACACACATTAGTTGTTGCCAGCCCTTTCCAGACTCCACCCAACTAGAAGGGACCAGAGAACTTGCCCCCTTTTTTTTTGAGACATGGTCTCACTATGTTGCCCGGTGTACCTCAGACTCAAGTTGCCCAGGGTACTGTGGACTCAAGTGATCCCCAGCCTTAGCCTCCCAGGTAGTTGGGATTACAGGTGCCTGTCAAGGCACCCTGCTGTTTTTTTTTTTGAGACCAGGTCTCACTATATTGCCTGGGATAGTCTTGAACCAGTGATCTCAAGCAATCCCAAGCCTCTTGCCATCCAGTGCTTGGACAACAGGTGCATGCCTCCATGCCCAGCAATTCACTTTTCTAATAAATATCAAGTTTTGCAGTATTGCAGGTTTGGGGTCTATTTTTCGAGAACCACTGACTTAGAGCTGTCCCTTGAGCTGAGCTATTTCATCTTGGGTTTGGTGGTAGATTTCTCCCAGCCCAATGTGCATGCCTCTGATTCCGCTGCTCCTCCCCTGCTAAGGTGGAATCTAATTCTCTGCAGTCTAGAACCTGGGCTGACTTTGTAGATTGCTTTGGCCTGAAAGCTAGAGTCCAGAGCCCAAGAGACCTTGCAGCTTCTGCTTTTATACTTTTGGAACCTTGAAATCATGGTGCAAGAGAATGGGTCTACTCTGCTGGAGGACAGAGGCCCTTCGCCAGCTGCCAGAGATGTGAGGGCACCTTGAATTTTCCAACAAAGTTGACCTTCTAACTCAGGTCTTTCAGCCTTGGACTATGAATATTTTTTTTGAGATAATTCCTAGATGTGAGGATTCCTAGATTCCTAGAATTCCTAGATTCCTGCCCTGTGAACCATAGGACGTTTTTCAGCATCTTTGACCTCTACTCACTAGATGCAAGTAGGACCCACCCACAGCATGTTGGATATTTTTTGGGGTGGTGTGGAGGATGATCAACTGAAGCTGAGCACTGTTGCTCTAGCTGAAGGTGGCAGCAGAAGTAAAGTCATGAAAGAGAATACACTGTTGTTACTTTAAACCAGTGAGTTTGGGTGGTCTGTTTTGCAGGGGTAACTGAGATACTTCTAGACAGATTATTCTCTTTTTCAACATCAGCATATGCTAAGGATGCTAATTCCTTTTATTGAAATGTTGCTGAAAGAGGAAGTTTTCCAGCAGAAATGGGTATAGACAGTTAGGAACAGTGTTTCCCAATCCCCAAGTCCACTTATCAGCCTGATTTACCTCTGTCGAAACCCAGGAAGGTGCCTCCCCACCCCAAGCTGAAGTCCATTTATCAGTGCAATCGGAAGGTTCAGAACACCAACACAATAAAACAGTCAAAGCAACGGACCAAGGCTAGTAGTGTTGGGACTGTGTGTAATGTAGGAAGAACTCAGCGGACAAAAGTAACCCTGGAAAACTCCACTAACTCATAACTTGTGGGGGAGATCCTGTGGGGCCAGCCAAACAACAAGAGACACAATGTGGAGATACCCCACAATCAATCCCCACTCCTTGCTCACTATGCTCAGACAAGCACATGGTCCCTGCCACCCAGTCAGCTACTCATTTGGCACCAATCTCTGTTCTTTCTACCTACACAATCATAAACTCTTGATCCTCTGTGACTTTGGTCTTGATGTTGAATTCTTTTTATGTTGGAGACAAGACCGAGGAGGTTCTTCAGATTTAGACCTGCTCCCACAAACCCTGATTCATTGCTATTTTTCATTTCTTCTTTATAGCTATCTTTTTTCTTTTCTTTCTTTTTTTTTTTTTGAGACTAGGTCTCACTATGTTGCCTGGAATAGTCTTGAACCTGCAGACTCAAATGATTCCCAGCCTCAGTCTCCCAAGTAGCTGGGATTACAGGCACGCACCACTGCACCTGAGTTTCTTTATATTTATCTTTTGGTCCTTTTCTGAAGTCACCAGACAGACATTTAAAAATCTATACCTGGCAGAGGAAAATGAGGGACAAGTAATTACTCAAGATCAAAATCCTAGGCTCTGGATTCTTGGCTCTGGGTAACTCAGATGCTGAGTCAGATGACCTGACAACCCTTAATCTTACCTTCTGAAAAAGGTGGCCTTGGGTCACTCACTGAGCTGATCTGATTCATCTATAAATTATGGAAAGTAATACAACTTAACCCCATGGGTTTCTAAAAAATGTGTTTTCATGTATTTTCCTCTTGGGTTTTATGAGGATTTAATGAGCTAGAACACAGCTAAGTAAACTTTTACTGTAAAAGAACCAGATACTAAACCATTTTTTTTTTTTTGAAACTAGGTCTTGCCACTTTTTTTTTTTTTGCCTGTGGAACTGCAGGATAACGTTGCCCGGGATACCACAGACTCAAGCAATTCCCAGCCTCAGTTTCCCAGGTATCTGGGATTACTGGCACATGCCACCATGTCCAGCTATTTTTTTTGAGACTAGGTCTCACTTCGTGCCCCCAGCGGGACTCGAACCGCCATCCCTGGCCCTGGCCGTGGCTTCCTAGGCTGCCACCTACAGTCATGCGCCACCATGCCCCACCCCATTTGGTTTCTGTTACAACTGTTCAGCTCTTTGTTGTGGGTAAAAGTGTCTTTAGATAACACGTAGTTGGATGGGTGTGACTGTCCCATTTTGATTTTATTCACATATTACCACATAATTAAGTGTTAAATCAGGTCCACAGTCTGTAATACCTTGACTCTTGAGATGTGATGAAAATATCTTAATATTTTCTGAAAAAGGGGAAATGTTCAATAAATGCTGATTTTTTTATCTTTACAATTATATTATTCTTTTGCCTTATTTCTTTATGGTCCTATTCTGTGTTCCATTTTTGTGCCTTCTCTTTCAGAGTTATGTTATTTAGTTTTTTTCTAGTGCAATGTCAGGAGAAATGCAGTTCCACTCTGGCCAGCTGTGGTAGTCAGCATCCAAGATGGTCCCCAGTGAGCCTCTCTTTTTGGTAGCTATGAAGGACAAGTAGCCACATAGAGAAAAACTGCGGCTCTCAGTTCACTCCTGCTGGACTGATCTGGTAACCAATGGGGTATTTTGAAAATGACTGTATGATCTTCAATGCTAAGTCTTAAAAGATGTGGTGACTTCTTTGTCCTCTTTCATTCCTCAACTAGTTGTCATGTTGTGAGGACTTCAAGTAGCCCCGTGGTCTACATGGCCTGTAATTAGACCTCCTGAAAACAGTCAGCTCGATCTTGCCATTCATGTCAATAATCTTGAAAGTGAGTCTTCCAACCCCAGTTAAGCTTTCAGATGACAATACTGACTAAGTATGAGAGATCCCAAGCAGAAATGATCCAGCTAAACTGTTCCTGTATTCCTACAGAATATTCCTGTATTCCTGACCCATAGAAGCTGCATGGGTGGATAAATGTTCATTGTTGATGTAAGCTGCCAAGATTTGGGAAATTTATGATGCTGCAACAGATCATTAATAAAGCAGCTCTAATAATTAGCCTTAACCTCTTTTACTGACTGCTGTTTAGTTGCATAAGAATAACACTTTGCACATGAGCGTTTGCTTATCAACTGACATGGTGAGTGACAGAATAATCTGTAAAGTTGTGATCACTTGCCCTTGTTGCTTAATGATTTTGAGATCTAATGATCTCATGTGATCTGACTCCAACCTGACCATTTAGTTACATCTCTGGGGCCACTTCTTGTATAACCAACATTAAATAACAATTTATTGAAATTGTGTCTTTCATTACACACGTGTTAATATTAGCAAACTATCATTTATTGCACATTCAAAACATGCTCTGCCTGTTCTCATTTAATCCTCAGGCTGGCCGCATGAAGAATGTACTTCAATTAATTCCATACTGTTCCTTCTGCTGGGTGTTCCCTTCCTTCTTTAGTAAGCAAACATTCACTTAATATAGCCATGCATTGCTTAACAATGGGAATTCAAGTAAGCTGGCAAAACCACTATGGAAAGAGATTTGGAGTCATCCTAAAAAACTAGAAAGTGGAAATATCATGCTCTCAGCAATCCCACTCTTGGGCAGCTATCAAAAGCACATAAATTCATTAATACTCGACAATGGTTACTGCAGCACTGCTTACAATAGCTAGGATATGGAGGCAACCTCAATACCCACCTGTAGACCATAGATTAGGAAGATTTGGTTATAGTCATACCAGGAATACCATTCAGACATAAGGAAAGAGGAAATGCAGACATTTACAGCAAAATGGAGGGAGTTTGAAGAAGTTATGTGCAGCTAAGCAAGTTAGAATAACAAAACAAATACATAACAGATGATTTGGTAAAGTAAAATACACAACCTAGTAGACATTAATAAGTGCAGCAGGGCTCTGAGGTTGAGAGAGAGGGTAAGGAGAAAGTGACAAGGGGACTCTTTAAGGAGTGGTGACAGGGAAAGATAAAACAATGGGGATATTTTCTGTGAAATGCATTGTTAGGTGATTTTGTCATTGTTCAAACATCACAGAGTGTAATTACACAAACCTAATTGACTAGGCTGCTTTACCCTACACTAGATATTATGGCCCATGACGATCACTACTGTCTATGCAGCTTGTTGTTGACTGCAGTGTTGTCAAGTCATGCGTGCCTATATTTCAGATCCAACCCAAATATCACCTCCCCTGTAACACATGCTTTGACATTCTTAGTCTACTAAAAGACAATTACTGGTTTATTAGTTTAAGCATGCAGCAATGAAAATAAAATAAAGATGAAGAAGACAAAAAAGAGCCTGCATTTAAGATGATAGCTTTCTGGTGGAAGAAAATCAATGGACAGACTCAAACCGATCAATAAGGTCATTTTGGAAGTAGAGCACGCTGACAAGCTGGTGGGTTGGTTTGGGGGTCTGAAAGAAAGAGAAATTGTGGCTAGCACAATGGCAGTTAAGAGACTGAGGTAACTGGTATCATTTCCTGGGGTGGAGAAGATTTGAAGAAAATCAGTGTGTGTGTGTATTCAGTAGTTCTTTTAGATGTGTTAAGTTGAAGATTCTTACATTCATGTTTCTAATGGGTCACTGTTTTCTGGGTCTGAAGTTTAGTAGGTGTTTGTTCCTAATTCCAGCTCATTTTTTAAAAAGTAATGCATCTTTTCCTCCCCTCATTTTAAGATTTTTAAAGATTTGTCTTCATTTTTGGTTTCCAACAGTCCTTTTTATTTTAATTTTTAAATTGATTATATATACATATTCTTTTCCCTTACGTGGTTGTATTCTCCAAAGTTTTCCCACAACCATGTACCCCTGGACTGTCACCATGATCCCTTGTGCTCAGCCCTTCCTGATTTTTCCCTTCCTCCTACCTCCCTTGCTGTATGTGTTAGTTCTGTTATCAGTTTGCTAGTTTTAAGTCTTTCTTGTCCTTCTGTTTGGTTTTTCTATATCCCACATACTAGTGATACCATCCAGCATTCATCTTTTTCTTTCTGGCTCATTTTAGCTAGCATGATTCCTTCTAGCTCCACTCATTCAACAGTCCTTTTTAACATTGTGCCTAGGTGTGGATCTCTTCTTATTATCCTGCTTGGGATCTGTAGGGCTTCTTGAATTTGTGGATGATGATGTCTTTCATCATGATTAGAAAGCTTCACAGCTGTTATCTCTTCAAATCTGGCTTCTGCCATGTTCTTTCTCTCGTCACTCTGAGCCCTTAGTAATACACAGTAGATCTCCCTGGGTCCTTTATGTTATTTGCTCTACCTTGTGTATTTTCTATTGTTTTGTCTTGTACTATATTCTGGTAATTTCTTTTGATATAAAATAGGTCACCAACTTTTTGAAACTGAAACTATTCTCTGAGTAGTCTTAATTATTGTGATTTTTAGTGCTAACATTTCTGTGTGGGTTTTTTTTTTTTTTTGAGTTTTTAGTCCTGTGCCCAAAGTCTGTGTTTTTATGTTTTTTAAATTTTCTTAAACATGGTAAACATATTTATTTCAAAATCTTTGATTACTTCGATTTTTAGAGCCTATATGGATCTGTTTTTATTGTTTGCTAATTTTTCTATTTTTAAAAAACACTGATTTACAGCAAAAAAAGTCTTAGATTATTAAAGATACACTAGTCACCAGTGGGGAGATTGGACTGATAGGAAAGTATTAGGGTTTTGGCCCTGGAGCTTTGGTGAAGGATGAGTGAAGCTTTGGCACATATGGAGGTATGACATTGTACTCCCCACATTATATACATATGTAAACCATTGACTAATCAATGAAATTGAGAAAAAGACCAATTTTCTTCAAAAAATAATTTGTTGCTTTGATTTTTTGGTGTTTCCTTACTTAGGTGATTTAGAATTCTTAATTGTTTCTATTGTTCTTTTTAAAAATTAAAAATATTGTTCCCTTTTTTGTGTCCTATAATTTTTCTATGTGTTTGGGCACTGAGTTTGTCAAATTGTTGGCAGAGTTAATTTGAGGCTTCCTATGATGTTATTTTCCTCCTAAAAGGATTTATGTCTGCCTCTGTCAGTGTCTGGGGCACTGGCAACCCAGGATTAATTACAGCTAATTTCAGGGCTTTCAAATACTTGAAGCTGAGCTCCTCTCCCTGCACTGACCCCGCTCTGGTTCACACTTACTTGTGAGAGAACGGCCATTTGGAGTTCCAATCCTCCTTAAGTCCCAGCCCTTATGAGTTCCAAACTCTTGGTTGCTTCAGATTCCATGTCTGCCTCTTGGTTCTGTGAGGCTGTCAGAAGTGCCACTCAGCCTCTCTTTCAACCCCTGCAGAATGAGCCGCTGCCCCAAGAATTGGGTCTCCTTTCCCCCTGGAAGCCTGGCTGTTGGGAATTCATTAATTCATTATTTCCTCAGCTCTCTGGTGTCGTCTTGATAGAGGATTTTTTTTTTTAACTTTGAGTACACAACATCAGTTTTATGAAATGCATAAAACAAATATGTGTACTATAAGCAGATAATCCTTATCACTGGATTTCTTCCTTTTTTTCCTTAAAAGGTACTCCAGCAGACAAAATTCTTAGCACTTCCGAAGAATGTATATTCAAATATTTCTTTCAGTTTAGTTTACCTTTGCATGTTTGAGTGGCAAATCTTCATACCTGAAGCAAAGCAATTATGTGGGGCTGGTTGTAACTGTAGTAATAATCATTATTCTATTTACTGCAAATAGGAGTAGAATAAACTAGTTTCTGTCTGAGTCTATTAATAACCTCCCAATTTTAAATGTACCAGGGAAATAGCAGACAATATTGCTTAGCAATATCCCTCTTCTTTGTATATCCCCCACAAAATCTGTGAATTTCTCCTATGATTTTAGTGAAGGATTTGCTCATTCTACAGATTTTTGGACTTATCTCCAGTGAGATGGAGGGTGCGCTGAATTATCTCTTTACTGTTCTGGGTGATGGGAGCCCATTCTTCCAGGTTTGAGTCTAGTCTCAGCTCAGCCTCTGACTCCTTGCAGGACCATGGCTTCCATGGACTTTGCTTTCCTCATTAGTCACAATGAGGGGCCTCCCTCCCCTCACAGATTGCTAAGGGAGCAAATGAGATAAGTTACATGGAAGCCTGGAGTCTGATACAAAGGCAGTGTGCTAAAGCCTGCTTCCCCTTGGTCTGCATCCCAGGGTTTCCAGAGGTGTCTGGAGGAGGGCTGCTGACTCCCAGCCCAGGGTGCTGGGGAGCTGGATGTCCCCCTGTGCCTTTCGGGTGCCAGGACATTCTCGGACACTGTTGGGGACAGCAGTCCAGTCTGGGCATCTGATCATCCGGCAAAGTTTTCTAACTCCTTTTCCCAAATTGTTGCATGTCAGGAAACATCACTGGGTGATTTCTTTTTCTTTCATTTTTGTCCCTAATAACTTCCTGTGAATAGGCCCACAGCTACAGAGTGAGCAAGTCCGGCTTGGCTAAGAGAAGCCTCAGCCGTGACCTTCATGTGACGGCCAGGCCGGATCTCGCAGGGGCCCCTCTGGGTCTCACTCTTAGTTTGGCCTTTGTGAACTGCTCAGAACCAAGGCTGACCCTGCTGATCTGTGGATGTGTGGCCAAGACAGGTCCCAGCGTACTGCTTGGATGGTGCGGGTGGGGGAAATCTGCAATGCAATGTGATGGCATTTGTGACAGGGTGAGGGAAAGAGATTGCTGGCTGGCGCTTCAAGGGTGCGATTAGATTACAGCTGGAGTTGCCTGTCTGGCAGAGATGGAAGACGGTCCTGTTCCTTTCGTGGGCAGTGGAACCCCGTTTACACAAGCACCAGGTTGGATTCATTTCTGGAGCAGCGGGCAGTAGCCCAACACACAGCGTCAAGGAGCTAATGCCACTGAGCTGCCCTCTGCATGTGCTTTTTATCCTTCACTTCTTTTCCTCCTTTGGTTTCCTTTTTCTGAGCTCACGCATTTCCTCAGTGCTGAAATGCATGATGAACAGGCTGTTGGCTCCTTGAGTCCTGTCCAATTTAGCACCAATTCCTCCTCCTCTGGCCCCTCATTGCTTTCTGTGCATATGTGAGTCTGGGCAGCTGGGAGCCAGGGGGTCAGTGCAGTGATTGTACCAGATGCTGATGACTTGAATCTGTGCCTGACCTCTTCTAGCTGGCTGACCTTGGACGAGTTACCTTACCTTTCTGAGGCTCAGTTTTTCCCATCTGTGAAATTGAGAGTGTGCGAACATCTCTTCATTGTGGGGAGGGTTGCATTAAATAGATAGAACCTGCTTCTAATGTAATTTTTGCCACATAGTATATGTTCTCTCCATTTTTGCTCATTTTCCTAAACACTCATGTGGAAGACTTTGATGAGCAGAAAGCAAGTCAGGTATAGTAGGGTATGCTGCAGTCACTGCTCCGAAAGTCATCTTTGGTCTCCATGTTCAGGTGACTATGACTAAGGAAGGATCTGTAGGACTGGGCTATGTTGCGACCAAGGACTAGTGGATTGAATTGGGCAGAGACTTCAGGTGGAACCTCCTAGACCCACAGGCAGGGATTGAATAGAGGGCTTAGAGTTGTCCTTTGTTTGTTGAGAGCCCTGCTGGCCTCCCATGCTCTCCTGTGGAGCTCTGTCCTCACTCTGGTTCTCTGCAGGGATCTTCCTTTTGTGGCAGCAATCTCAAGGGTGAAGATGTATTTTCTCCCACCAAGCAGACACTGACAATCCATTAACTTAAAAAAACTCAATACCTTAACGTAGAGTCTCCAAAACCTTCCATGTTTCTCATAGCTAGGCAATATTTGCTTTATTCTTTTTTAAAAAAACAACACAATAATCAGTATACAACATTATTTTATCAGTATACAACATTATTTTATTTAGCACTGGAATTTAAGTTAATTCACTTTTTTTTCTTCTTAAGTTTGAAAACTTATTATGATCTTGACCTAAGCTGTCACATCCAAGAAATCATGTTTTTTTTTTCTTTTTTCTTTTCTTTTCTTTTTTTTATAATAAACGGGTGACTGTCAGGTCTAATATTCCTTCTTTGGAAAGGAAAGAAGCTGAGGAGAGTTGCATGACATGATGAATTCATGCCAAAGAAGAAAAAATAATTATAACTTTACCCAGCAACTAAAAGCATGCACAATATTTGAGTGTCCTTCCATTTTCTTTATGTGGGTTTTACATAATTGATGTAAATTACAGTTGTAATTTCTGTCTTAATTTTCCCACTTGATGAGGGGTTGTGTTTCCCCAGGTCATCAGACCCCTGTCAAATCTGATCATGGTGGCTGAGATGGTCCAGGTGGCATCATCTCAACCACATAGGTCCCTCTTGCGGCAGGTTCTCTGGTGGCTGAGGGGCCTCAAGGTGGCTGAATCCACCATCCACTCTGTGCACTTTATCTTGGGGCTCAGAGATTGGTGAGGTATATATTTTGCTTTTCACTGAAATATTTGTGGCTGAACTTTATGATCCTAGTAGGAGCCACAACGACTCTCACCCATGACTGATGATATGAAACTCTTCTGTGACCAAGTGATATGAAACTCCAAAACCCACAAAACTTTATTCATAATAACTAGGCTTTCCAATCTGGAGAATCATCCTCTTTGGGGTCCATCAGAAGGAGCCATATCTGCTGTCTCCCTTAGATTGTGCTGAGAAGACAAATGATTCTGTTTCCCATTCTTTCTGGAATGTTCCAGACTGTTCTACTATACCTTTTCTTGGTTAAGAGGATGGTGATGATGGGTCAGTGTCCCATCACGGATTCCTAGTACCCAAGGAATCCAATGTCTTGGGTACTACTTTGAGGCCAGGTTCCTATGCTTGCTTCTGAGCACCTCTGTGGGGTCGTCCCATCATTTTCCTTCTGTAGCATTTCAACCCAGATCAACTCGAGGGCTGACCAGGCTCTGACCAGCAAAATAGCCCTTGCCACCCATCAGGAGGGCTTAGTGTCCAGAGCTTGTAGCAGGCATTAATAGGAAGCCAGGACAAGCTAGAAAGCATGAGGAGAGATGTGCCTGGTAGCCAGGGATTGCTTCATCCCACAACCAGAGCCCCCAGAGTGCTTCAAAGCAGACAGAGGAATGCCAGAATCTGTACTGGCTCAGCTGCCTCAGTAATTGTCTTGCTGAAACAAGATGGTTAAAGACATTGAAACTCAGAATTTTCTCCCCATGATTGGTGGTGGCTGTGAGCAGCTTTTGGAATTTGGGAGAATTGCCCAAGACTCCCAAACTTGAGTGCTGCAGGGATTCAAAGGCCATGCTCTGTTGAACTTGGTCATCTTTGTTTCTGTGAAAAGTTTTCCTTATATATTTAACAACAACAACAATAACATATTAAAAAACAGGAGAAGAGAGAAGGGAAATGCCATTTTTTGAATGCGTACTGTGTGCCAAAAATTTGTTGGCGAACCAGTCATCACTCCGTCTGACTGCATATCAGAACTGAGTTCAGGAGCCCAGGTTGGAGGAGCAGACCCACCACTTCTGTCCTCAGTGCTAGAGCTGGGAGGAAACTGAGAGGGCCAGCTCTCCTGGATAGGAGGCCAAAGTCATGTCAGTGAGGATACTAACACCGAGAAGTTACAGCTCAAATGCTTTGCTAAATGAGCCCATAGGTATCATCACATATTGCAACTAAGAACTGGGAGACCAGGTTCACATGACTTCTAGAAAACCCATATCTTCCCAGGAAGAGTCATGATTAGAGGTGTTTTTCATCAGGTCTCTTTCTTCCAGTTGCTCTTCTCTCCCCCAACTTTGTCTGGCTTAAGACTCCTGGCCCTGGCCACCCAGGGGCAGCAGGCTGCTGAAGGGGGCAGTCTCAGCAGCTGCTCCCTCCAAATTCTCTAGGATTCCAGGCCGGGCGCTGGGTGATTACACCGCTGTTATCTGGGATTAGCTATTTTCGCTCCCTGTATTTATATCATGGAAGCTGCAGCGTGATGCTGCCAGATGCCAACATGGCCAAACTGCGCCTTCCTTCTGGACCCACCTGCTCTCCTGCTAACACCCGGGAAGGTGGCAGTTGCTGGGGACCAGAACTGCCAACCCCTCCACCCCCTCCCTGAAGCGTCAGAGTCTGAAGTGAGACCCAGGGAGAGGCTGGGCTCAGCAGAAACAGCTAGCTGGACCCTGACTCTGGGGAGGTGCGGTGGGGGCCTGGCTGTGTTCCCTAGAGAAGCACCGGCCATTTGGCTAATCCCAAAGTCTTTGTGTCGAGGAACCTTCTTACCTGCATGCCCTGCTCCACTCTCACCCAATACACAGAAGGAGCAGCGAAACACCTTCACTTTAGGCTGCCCAGAAAATCACCAGGTGTCCATGACACCCAAACTTAAGTGTAGGGGTTTTGAATTTATCCATCTTTTGTTTCTACTCCCTCTCCTTCCTTCCTGCTTTCCCCTCCTTACGGCAGGTGGGGAGATCCTAACTTGTCAGCTCCTCTCCTCTTTCAGAGAACAGAAAGGTTTTTCAAAGATGACTTATAGGTGGCTCTAGTATTGGACTAAGTGCCTTTAACAAATTACTTAAATAGTGGTCTGTTATTTATTTTAAGAACAACTTTCCATTGCAGTGACATTATATTATGTGCGTTGCGGTGTGCATTACTATGACTCAACACCTGTATGTTTTACATAAAGTTCTCCATCTAAAGTCCAACTCAGTTCTTTACCATACAAGTGTTCCCTTTTGTCAGATTTACCCAGATTCTCTTTTTTTTTTTTTTTTTTTTTTTTTTTTTTTTTTTTTTTTTTTTTTTTTTGAGACTAGGTCTTGCTATTTTTGCCCGTGGAACCGCAGGCTCTTGTTGCCCAGGGTACCCCAGACTCAAGCAATTCCCAGCCTCAGCTTCTCAGGTAGCTGGAATGACAGGCGCGCGCCACCACGCCCAGCTATTTTTTTGGAACTAGGTCTTGCTACGGCCCCAGGTGGGACTCGAACCGCGATCCCTAGCCCCTGCCGCTTCATAGGCTGAAGCTTACAAGCAGGAGCCACCGTGCCCCGCCCGTTGCCCAGATTCTTTCCCTTCTTTTCCCCTTCCCTTCTGGTAAAAACTTTGGTATTAGAATAAAAAAGTGTACTTTTGGTTTATTTTGTTGATTTCTTTGTTTTGTTTCTCTGAACACCGCACCTGGGTGAGATCATCTGGCGCTTATCTTTCTCTTTTTATGCATTGTTCCCAACCCTTGTGCTTGGGAAGTGCTTGAAAAGTCACTGCAGACCATCCCTTTCCAGTGGGAGTGAACAATGTCATGCTGTGGTTGCCCACAGAGGGCGCTCTCAGACAGGGTCTCGAAGATGACTGGGATGAGCTCCGTAGAATTCCTGAGGGAATTCCCAAGAGAAACAGTACACTCAGGATGGCTGCTGCTCAGGTGACCCATGCCTCTCTTTGTCCATGGGAGACTCCACTTCTCTGGGTTCCTCTGCTCCAGTCATCTCTTAAGGTAGGAATTGTAAAGCAAAGGTGGTAATGAATGAGTGCTCCCAGATCTGTATTAAAAAAAAATTAACACCCCAATGCAGCGCTTTCTAAATCCAGATGTTTGCCATAGCCAGGAGAGAAAAGGACTGCATGAAGATACATAAACATACTTAGTAGATAATATATTTATTGAAACATTTTATTGAACTTGATCTACATTTTTTTGGTGTGTGACTTGAAAACTTATTTTAGCCTTACCTCATAATCATGGATTTGAGACCACATTTTGTCTTAAGATACTTTGAGTACTTATTGACTTAAAACAAAACAAAACAAAACCCAGGCTCTATGTTGCACGGGAAAATTCTGGCTTAACTAGAAGGAAGATAGAAAAATGTGGGGTATTCAGGGAGTCATGATGGATTGGCATTGGGTTGGAGAATTGGTTGGGATGGGGACTTCTTGAGGGTATCAGCTCAGGGAGGAAGGAAAAGTGAGAGAGGCAAAGTCAAAAGCTTGAGGGGGATACAATAAAAGCTGCAACCCACTCACATAAAGGCTCCACCCTGGTGTGGCATGGTGACTTCCCGGTGTGTATGTGCCAGGACCCAAGACTGTGAGGGAACTCAGCTGAGCAGTGGCAAATGAAATGGTTTCATCAAAGACCGGAGACAGTGAATTCTTGTTTTCTAAAGCAGAGGAAAGGAAAGGACAAGGAAAGAAAAATTCCTGTAAACCTCCATCCTAATTCAGAGTCACCCCTACATGTGAATGCATCCACATCCCTTGGGAGTGGCTCTGTAAAGAGATGGGGGCATATCTTCTTTTCCCCTATCCTTCCCCATTATACAAAATAATTACCTGCCAGTTATCATTTTGGGGAATAGAGAAGCAGAAGAAAATATGATTTTGCTAATGACAAGAATCAGTACCAATGTTTAGATGTCGTGTTTTCCATTCACCTTTTTAGATGTGTGTGTTTTTTTACATCATCAAGGACATATTGTATGCAACTTCTTATGTGTCCCTTCCACTTAATTTTGAAACATTTTCTCATGCCATTGAATACTCTTTATAAATTTAATATTGCCAACTAAAGCAACAGTTCTAGCTGTTTAGATTTTCAATAGTTTGCGTGGCTGTTGGATGAAGAATGTCTGGTATAAGTAAGAGCAACTCTATGCATTCAGCCATGTTCTGAGTAATGGCCGAATTTCTGAGATAGGCAATTTTGTCATTGTGTGAAGGTCGCAGAAGGTCTAGTCCATGACACACCTGGGCTGCCCAGAGCAGCCTGTCTGGACCACTGTGTGTTTTCAGGGTGATCTGTCTGGGCCCAAATGTCACAGCTGTTCAGAGCTGTGTTTGTGTATACAGACAGAAATTCTTAGAGAGTCCCTGAATGACTAATAACAGCAGTTATTAAGGGCTAAGAGCGGAGTGGGATCTGGTCAGGTGAACAGAGTCAAGGAAGACACATTCTGAGTTTTTCAAAGCAAGTCTATTACCTATAAAAATTAATTGGGACAAGCTCTAGTTGCTGCTTGATCATAAAACCGAAGCAGGAGTCCCTCTATTATTGGCTCTCATGTTTTTCCATCACATCTAGTGCCATGCACTTTACGTTGAGTTGGATGGGCTGTAAGTTCTCAGTGGGCCAACCACAGGGCAGGGAGGTAGCTGGGCTCTGTCATGCTACCTGGAACAATGGTTCTTTCTGCCTTTTCAGACCACATTCCATGTCCATACCCCAGATTGTGTGATAGGGGAAAGAGAGAGGATATGGAGGTTGCAGTTTTCTTTGGAGGAAGTGATGTGGAATCTCACACATCACTTCTCAGGGTTATTGGTGAGTGGTCACTGGAGCTGCAGAGGAGGTTGGGAAATGTAGTCTCTCTCTGGGCAGCCAGGATGAGGAGAGGGGTATTATAATTAAAAGGGAGAAGATGAAAATAATTAGTGGCTTCAGTCCTTAGGAGTTTTATTTTTAAAAAAAAAGGCTAAAAAAAAAAAAAAAGACTAGCCATCATCGCCTGTACAAGGTAATTTTACAGTTTTTTTTTTATTTTAACCAAACCCATAATACTGTTACTGTTGGTGCAATTAAGAGGTCATGGTAGGGTGGGGATTATTATAATGGTATTATCTTCATTTTCCTAGCATCATCCCTCTGTGAAATAAAAGCCCTCTTCACTGAGATGACCAATATGTCATAACTGCCAGTTGTTTGATTTGACAGTTTTGTCAGGTCATACACCTGTCACATACTGGGTTCTGGGTGGACTACAAAAGGAGTAGAAGGCACAGCCCTGTGCTCCCAGAAGAAAAAAGACAAGACTCCTGTGATTTGGGAGGAGTGAAGGCAGTCTTCCAATTATTTACCAATGTATCCTTGCCACGTGCTTGTTGGGCATTATTAACTCAGGAGAAAATGATACCAGAGAAGGGATGGAATTCACTCAAAGTCACCCAGCTTAGAAGTGGCAGAACCAACTGACTTCAAAGCCGGAGCACTTAAAACAATCTTAAAAATGATCTAGTCAAAGTTATCTTGCCCTGCCTCCCTGCAGGACATTCAGCATTCTTTTTCCAGAAACAGCATCTCTCCATACATTTAACTATTCTCACCTTTGCTTCCAAATTTTCAAATAACATATATGCTAAGCTACCTCTTGACTCACCAGTTGACAAGGATTGCTTGATTTCCTATGAGGGCAGATAAAAATTTAACCGATTTATACCTTCTCTTCACCTGTATGTAATTATCTCAATATTTTTAAAGATCCCCATCAAGTATTTACGTTATTATGACTTTACATTATTATGACTTTGTTGGTCGTTGTTGAATCTGGGAACCTACTACCATTAAATTTCCTTTTGTTGTACAGGTGTTTTCCTTACTTAACTTTTTTTTTTTTTTTTTTAAGATATCTGACCAGTTGTGCTCCACTCTCCAACAACTGTGTAATAATAGTTGCCTGTATGGTCAAATTTATCAGGTAGTTCATCATTTCAGCATGTTTCTCGAATCCTTCCCTTCTCCTATTGGTTAATCATTTTGCACAGCTACAGGTTGTGCTGGTAATTCCCTCCCTCCTTCCCAGGAGACCCCATCTTTCTCTTATGTTGGTTCCTTTCTCCCTTGGTCTTTTGCCTTTATATTCTTGTATAATATCCCTCCATGGTATTTCCCAGAAAGTGTGTACAGAGGTGAATTCTTGTGATCTTGTTTGCTTAAAAGACCTTAATCAATGTTGTTTCACTGATGTATAGTCTGACTGGATAGCAAGGGTGATTTTGAAGTCATTTCTCCATTTTTCTCTAATTATTAAGAAGTTTGCTACTATTTCATTTCTTTATCTTTGTGTTTGTGATTTGTTTTTTCTTTTCTGTGTATACTTTCAGTGTTGCTTCTTTATCCTTGCCGTTCTGAAATTTCAGAATGATATTCTTTGGTATAGGTATTTTTTGTTTTTGTTTTTGTTTTTCACTTTGAGGGCTTTTAAAACCTGGAGATTCATGTACTATCCTTTGTGAAATATTCTGGTATAATTTTTGTTACAATTTTAATTTCACCATTTCATCTACCCTCTTTTTCTGAAACCCCTATTACTTGGATTTTCATTTTAGGCTTTCAGAATTGGTTCTCTAATTTATTTTGAATCTTTTCTCATCTTGCTATTCCATTCTTTTTTGGGGGGGAGGCACTTTCAGAAAGAGACATACTTGATTTTCTAATCTTTTAGTTGCAGGGTTTGTTTCAGCAATAATTAAAAAATTTTTGTTCTGAAGAGTAAAAATTGAAGTTAAACAAAAATTTAGGCTGGGCATGGTGGCGCCCTCCCCCCAAAATTAAATAAACAAATATTTTAAAAGTTTGGTCTGAAACAAAGATTTCTTGTTCTTTGGCTTTTCCTTACATGGGAGCACTATCTTCTCTTATCACACAGGACATATAGAAGAAATCTTGAACTTTTCTTTTGAACCCTGCATTCTCTCTGTTTGCTCTGGGTTTCTTTATTTTCCTTGTATGTTTTGGTCTCTGTCTTTCATGGTCAAGTTGTCCTTTAAGATTCTGTTGACATTTGAATCAGAAAAAAAAATGATTGGAAGTTCCATGTATTTTTTTTAAATTAAGATATAATGCATAAACTATGAAATTTATTCCTTAAGATGTAGTATATTTAAATCCAGTTGCTTGTTACATATTTAAGAGATTATGACCATTTTATTATCTAATTATAGAATATTGTCACCACTCTTTAAAGAGAAACATTATCACTCCCCATTCCATACTTCCTTAGCATCTGGCAACCACTAATATAGTCACTGAACATTTTGTAGAAGTATAATCAAACAGTATGCAGCCTTTTGCATCTGATTTCTTTCACTTAGCAAAATGGTTTCAAGTTTCAACTATAATGTAGCACAAATTGTTAACCTCATTCCTTTTGACAGTTGAGTGATATTCCATTGTATGGATATAGTCATGCATGACTTAACAGTGCCTTGTTTAATAACCAGCACCACATATGATGATGATCCCAATGGACTATACCATATAGCCTAAGTGTGGGCTAGGTTATGCTGGGTTTGTGTTAAAATGCTCTATGATATTTGCACAATGATGGAATTGTCTAACAATATAATTTTTAGAACATGTGCCCATTTATCCAGTTGTCAGTTGATGAAGTCTGTGTATGATTTTAATAGTTCTTTTTTTTCTCAAACAGTTTATATTTTCATTCCCTGCTCAACCTATTTTTGGTGGAAAATTGATGCTTCCAATTCCTGGGTCTATTGGGGGGAGTTCTACAGAATAAACTGTAGGTCTCTACCAAACCTGGAAGATCCTTGAGTTTGACTTACATCCTCTCAGATGAGCCATTTAAATTTTTCTACATGTTTGTGATTTTATTTACTGGAATTAAATTGTCTCTGGTCTCATTAAATATGAAATGTGTGCATGCTGCTTCTTATTATCCTTGTGTGATTTTCAAGAGGTGAAAAATCTTTATTTAACCATCTAAAGCTGGAAACGCATGCACCTTTTATTTGGCTGTGCAGTTTCCGCTCCTCCATCTTCTTTTAAACAGTTTTTTTGAATTGATGTAACACTGGATTATAGTATGGATTATTGTACGTTTCAGGTGTGCCTCATTATAAATCAGCATTTGTAAAGACTACAGAAGTTCACCATCAAATATCCAATCCATATATCCAATCCAACTATCCTTCACCATATAGTTGATCCCATTTACCTGGTACCTGCCCTTCTTCCTTTCTGGTAACCATGACTTTGATCTTATAGTCTAAAATTTTTATTTTGTTCATTTGTTTGTTTGATTTGCAGTTAAAGTACAGTTTGTAGAATCAGATGGGAAGTGTTAAAGGAGGTATTAACTTAATCAATCCATTCAACAACTATTTATCTATCCCCTACAAATACACCTGGGTACTATGCTAGGTCCTGGGAAATTGGAGGATAGAACCAGTCCCCACCTTCAAGGAACTTACACATTAGGGTTCTAGGCAAGTAAACAAGTAATTGCTGTGTAGGGATTAGCACTAAGATGGTTAAGTCAGAGAATGAGTCACATAGATAGGAGCACTTAGCCAAGACTTGGAATAAAGCTCAGAAAGAACATATTCACACGTTCAGAAAAATTCCTCCTACATTCAGAGATGTGAAAGTTACCCTATACTGTTTCTTCTGCAGTTTGGTGACATCTTTCTCTGGAGCAGAGAGGTCTCCCTGAGATCTCTGGGTAATAAAAATACTTAAAACCCCATTCTGCTTCTGTGGGAAGTTGGCTCAGAGCCTGGTCCTGCCTGGATGTGCTGTGGCTACAGTGCTGGTGATGAACGCTAACAAAAGAGCCCCTGGGAAGGACTCAGGCTTCCAGACTAGCCTGGCCCACATAGCACATGGCTGGGTAGACAGAAACATGTTTAGAAATGGCCCTGTTTGCCTGGTCTATTCCCAGTGCCCCAGTGTAAGAGCACAGCTGTCAGGAGGAGTCATAGCACAGAAGTCCTTTGATGAGAAACTAAGTGCAGGTCTCCCCGCAGGGAAGGTTTCACTGTCAGTGAGAATGGGTAGAAGGACAGAAACTAAGAAATTGACAAGTATTGTGAACTGAGATTCTTCCCATTACAAAGGGCACCAAACACAATTGTCTTTTTCCATTTTTTAATACTGCCTGTAATTTTTTTTTTAAGCTCATGTATCCATGAGACAAAGAATATGAACAGTATATGTTCATATCAGCTCAGGCCAGGGAAATGGCAGTTGGATGCCTGCAGCCACTTTTGAGCTCTAGAGAGGGGAAGACTGAGTGGAGGGAGGATACCTTGAGAGTACCTAGGGGAGGCTCCCTGGCCAGCAGTGATTGCTCCTTAGTTTGGCAGCGCTGCTTCAGTCTTTTTTTTTCTCCAGGGCAGAAACAGACCTGGGAGTTGGGGAGATGCATGTGTGTGGGCTAGACTTAGTTAAATAATTAGGGAGACATTTTGAATCATTAGCAATTTGTTTCATGGAGCAAGAAGACTCCTTTGAAGTCTAAGTGGAGAGTGACTGTTGTTCTAGGGATGTTGGTTCAGGCCACATTGGTCCTTCCAAGTCTTGACTCTATAATCTCAATTAAGTAATAAATAATCTCTATTGAGTGTAGATCATGGGTCCTTTTATATGTGTTCACCTATTTGATTCTTACAACAATCCTCTGAGGTAGACATTATTTTATTGTTATTATTAGCCCATTTTGCAGATGAAGATTGCGATTCATAGAGGTTGCTGTGAAGTTTTTATTCTTTCTTTCCACTTAAATTGGTGTGGTGGAGTGACAGGTATATTGTAGAGATTGAGAACTGGGGCTCTACTGAGCTTGAACTATGCAACCTGTTACACCTATCCAGTCAGTGCCTTGGGAAGGTTTCTTCCTATCTCCAAGCTTTGTTTTACTCATCTGTGAAATAAGTGCAATTATAGCACCTCCCTTATTAATACACTTGTAATATGTTAGCCAAAACCCAGCCCAGCCCAACACCACCCAACCCAACCTAACTCAATCAACACCCTCACCCAACCCAACTCAGTTCATTCCAATGATGTCTCATGGAAAAAACCTTTTATTTGAGCACCTTTGTAATTTGACCAATACGGTCTTCACAGGCTCTGCTCATATAAATTATAGGGAAATGTGGCTTGAGAGTCTGTTTGCAGGTTCTTGAACAGTGCTGTTACTTTTATACCATTGAATGAAAAATGGTCCATCTCTGGAAGATGGTTCTCTTCAACTGATCATGGAGCATCAGCAGGGACATGTATGCAGAACATATGCAGAAGTGAGGGAGGATGAGGACACTTCCCTGGTCAGCCAAATCAACAGAATCAACCCTGGTGATCCGTGGGTGACACGCCACAGGCAGATTGCCCTCACATTTGGGAAATGTGGTTTGCACTGAGCTGTTTGACACTTAGAGCTTTCATATACTAGCAGGACCCATGTTTCATGAACAAAACAGAAAAAAACTGGGAAAGAGCAGTTGAGAAACAAAGAGTGGGACTCAGGATTCAGGAGCATTTTCTGAAGCCCTTACTTTACCTGCCTTATTTCTCCCCTGCATTGTTTCTTTGATCTCTGCAGCAAACTGTCTGGAAACTGCTGGCACACAGATGCCATTTGTATCACCATTAGGGCAAAGACTAGGCCCTCTGGTGAAGCATTTGCCCCTGTGGGTTCCCACCTGGTTTCCTCTGTCATCTGTTACAGGGTCAAAGGGCCCAGGTTTGGAAAGGAACACATCTGGGGTTCATATCCTGCCCTGGTCATTCACAAACCATACAGCTTCAGGCAAATGACCTTCCCAAGCCTCTGTTCCCCCATCTATGAAAAAAGGAAAGTAAGACCCACTATCTCACAAGATTACTGAATGCATGGATGGGAGAACTTCCCGTGCAGATGAAGCATAATGTTTGTATGTAATGGGAATGATTAATGAATGACCAATGACTATTATGGCATAAGCAGTGGATAAACCTGGTCTGTTCTAATAAGTGATGATTATCCAACATCTCCTTCCACCCTCCTCCCCATGTGTTGTGATTCTGCCTTTCTAATGTCGAGAGATTTAACTTAACACACACACATTCTTATTTTATCAATGTTATAGTGAATCATGGAGCAGTGCTTTCCCCCCTTCCACTGGTTGGATATTTTCTAAACTTTTAAAATTATATTATAATATTATATTTTCTTATATCATTGTATATCCCCAAATTCTCCCACTGCCACATTATCTGTGAACTATCATCATGATCCCTGTGCTCATCCCTCCCAATTTTGCCCTCTCTCCCTTCCCCTCCCTTGTTCTGTTATCAGTTCGCTAATTTTAACTTTTTCTTATCCTTTTGTTTGGTTCTCTGTATCTCACATATATGTGAGATCAATCTGTATTTATCTTTTACTTTTTTGCTTATTTTGGCTTGTATGATTCCTTCTAGCTGCATCCATGTTGCCACAAATGACATGAGTTTGTCTTTTTGATTGCTGCATAATATTTCATCATAGACATTGTGTAAATATACCACAACTTTTTGCTCTATTCATCTGTTTTGGGACTTTTAGGCTGTGTCCATAACCTGGCTATTGTAAATAGTGTTGCAGTAAGCATAGGAGTGCAGGTTTCTTTTCAAATCAGTGTTCTCATATCATCTGGGTAGCTTCCCAGAAATGGAATCACTGGATTAAATGGTAGTTCCATTTTCAGTAGGTTGAGGGTCTTCCACACAGTTTTCCATAGTGCTTGGACCAGTTTGCATTCATTCCCACCCTGGTTGGACATTTTCTTAGTTGCTGTCTAGAGGCAATTTACTTACACGTTAATCTGTAAGAGGATCTCTGCAGTGGTCAGTCACATCAGTGGACCAGAAGTATCAGGTCTGTGTTATTACAGAGTCTGCTTTCTGCCAAGCGACACTGTGCTCATACATGCTAATGCACTGAATATGAAAAGAGGAACTAAATAACACAAATGCCAAAGAGAATATATGGAAAAAAACCCCAAACAAACAAGACCATTGTCCTACTAGCTCAGTAATTTAATTTCATTTATTCCTGCTTTTTTTGCTTCCCCCCACAAACATTATTTTTGAATGACTGCAATAAAAATGTAGATGAAAATTTGCATTTTCTTCCACTTATAAATTTGTCCAAATTGCTATAGCATTAAACTTTCAAATGGTATTTTGAATTTATATATTGCTGTTTACTTAGCAATCAGTTATTCACATTGCTTTTTCCCACTCTTCAGAGATAAGTCTGCAGGAATGCACACAGCTCTTCATGCCTCCACTTAATTTTTTTCTCATTTATTTACACTTGTTTGCCTTTCAGCTGGTAGTTCATCAGGGTTAGTGTTTCCATGACTTCACTCAGAAGCAGTCTGTCTTCTCTTTGTTTCTCATCGCTCTCTGAGTTGTGGGTTCTGATGCCTGGGGTTTGGCAATCAGGGCTTCAACAAACTCGAGGTTGTGCTTTGGATAGGTTGACATCTGAAGCTCAATGTTGCCTTCAAGTGAGAGTATGCTGGAACTGCAGGCTTGGGAACTGGTTCTGTAACTTGGTGCTTTGGTGCTTTGGTTGCAGAGGTAGGGGTGAAAAAGGAACTCTTTTACAGTATTGAGGAGATGGGGACTCAGAGACGGACCTGAACAGATGACACGCTGCACACTGGGAGACTTTGTGGATTCTATTTTCATTTTTTAAGGAATTATTTTCTTTCAAGACATAGGTGAAGATAAACACAGTAATGAGTGTTCACCATTGATTAAATCCTACAATGTGCTGATTTTTTAGTTAGATGATTTATGTACATAAATGCTCACTCTTATATAACAATGCTGTCATAACTGTTGTTATAACAGCGAGAATGCTGAGGTTCAGAGAGGTCAAATTATTTGTCCAGAGAGGTCACCAGCTGTGAGATACAGGAGCCAGGTCCAATGTCTCTAGGGTTTTAAAACCCTGGTCACTACAGCAGGCTGGTAATCACTGACTCTCTTAGGCAGCATTGACAAGAGACCAGGTTGAACTGGTCCATGGTCCTGCGGGGAAGCTCTGTGTCAGCAGGTCAGGGGCTTGCTAGCCAGGACTGCAGCATCATCAAGTGCTCTTAAAACCTACCCTGCTTCCTCAAATGGGGTATCTGTAAGTCAATGGAGGCCTCCTCATAGCTCAGGGTACTATGAGGTCCTGTGCCTGGTACTCCAGAGTGGAGTCGCCATGTCGCCCAGGAAAGGGACGGGCCTGCCAGCTGGCCCTTGGCATTCAGGGGCTAGGGAGATAGGGCCAACAGCAAGCTCTAAACTATGCCCCCTCCCACTTTAAAAACAGTATTGATTCCGTAGAAACAACAAACAACTCCCTTCCCCAAAACCAAGAAACTGTAAAAAAAAATGAAAAACGAAATCTTCACATGTCCCAGATGACCCCTGGGAGTTAAACTAGAACATTGCAATGGTAAAACAGTAAGTCAAACAGCATAGAAAGGTAGAAAAGAAAAAGTAAAAGTCCCTTCCTCCTAGGAAGCCCGAAAGAGTTGCCCGAATTCCTTGCAAGACTTCTTTTGCACAGGCCAGCAGGCAAATAAAGCTCGCTTATTTACACGTCTTTAAAACTTACACAAATGGGCTGTGTGCACATCCAGCACTGTGCTTTTTCCTCATTCAGTGTGTGTCCAGGACATTTTTTTTGCATCATAAAGAGCTCCATAAAGGCTACCCAGGGCTGAGCAGCATGAACTGGGGTTGCTTTAACTTGCCCCCTAATGAAAACACTGATACTTTGATTGTTCCAGTGTTTTCTGGAGCACTCTCAGTCATGTTATTTCCACCCTCATCCCCCAACAATTAAGGAATAAAGGCAGGTGTGGGGCACCCTGTTGAAGTGAAGGCAGGTGTGGGGCACCCTGTTGAACTTTCTCACCTCATCTAGCCCTACTTTTGTTCAGAGACACTGAACTGCTGCCCCCTAGTGGTCCAGAAAGGAGGAACCTCTTGTTAACCAGGTGTATTCCGGTAAATCGCATAAAGCGCGTCACCCAAAACCTCCTCAGCTCAGTCCATGATTGCTGTGAGATAGGGAAAAGAAAATTTGGTCCTCACCGCCCCCCTCCATCCATGAATCACCCATACCCGTGGTTGAATCCATTACTCAGTTTTGGTGAGTTGGCTAGGGGAACTGGTTGGAACATGGATGTTTTGGTGCTGTTGTGTGTTTACGGGAATGTTTGACATTGATGAGTGCCTGGTGTCCACCAACTCTGGGTGCCAATAAACAGGAGTTCCTTTATGCCCAAATGGAAGCACTTGCAGAAGTCAGGTAAACTTGGCTCTGCTACTGGTTTACTGTCTATTTATCCATCCACCTATCCAGCCATTTATGCACTCATCCATGTGTCTCTCATCCATGTGTCTCTCATCCACCTCCATCCACTCCATCCCTCATTCCTATAAGGCAGCCCAGTTGTTAGCTGCTATTCCCTCTAGTCAGAAAGTGTTTCCAGGTTGCTACAGTCCCCACCACTCCTTCTTGTCCCCTACCTCTGGTTGACTTCACTTATAAACTCTTGACATAGTAGGTGAGAGTATGAACTTCAGTCAAAATATCTGGGTTTGAATTTTGACTATCAGCCCTGTGACCCTGGACGAATTAGCAAACTATCTGATGCCTTAGTTTACAAATCTGTGAAACAGGCGTGAACATACGACTGTTTTATTTATGAATTTATGAACTATGAATTATTTATTATAAGTGCAGGTGCATTGAAAACATAAAATATATAATTTAACCATTATTACAGTTCTTTTGGATATATATAGTGATGTTGCGCATATATATTTTTACTGCTTTCTTGTCAAATAGTAAACTTGGAAAAATCATATCAGGTTGATGATGAAACAGTTGCATAATGGTTGTAGGTATTTCATTTGACTACCATTGCTTTCCTTTTCCAGTGACACATGGTTTCTTTCTTAAGCTACCTGACTGTTTTGAGCTGATCTAATAGAATAGTTTGCAGCGAGGGTCGTGCACTTGCCTTCCATGTTGGAGAAGGCAAGGCAAACAGAAAGAAGCCCAGTGGGAACCAGGCGGCCTCTCTCCGACAACTGGCCCTTTGGGAGTCGCTCCTCCTGGCTGGGAAGCTGTGCTGACCTGGGGAACCTTGGAGCAGCCTGTCACTCAGTGTCCCCAACACCCGGGCCTGTCAGGCAGGCCCAGTTCCCTCTGCTCGGCCCCAGACACCTCCAGAGCCTGGAGTCGGCAGGCAATTGCCACAAAGGCTTTTATCTCAGGCGGACTCTCCTGTGGCCCAGCTGGGCCGCTTGGTCCTGCTCTGGACAGCATAAAAAGTCAGGCTGGGATGACAGAGGCAGAATTTAGAGCCCTCTTGGAGGGCAGCTGGGATTCAAGCTGTCAACCGAACGCAAGTCAACGCGGCCAGGAGCCTTGGGAGCCTCAGTGGGGTGGGGGTGGGGTGATGCTGTGCAGGCTCCCACCCCTCTGAGCTGGCTTCTATTTATAATTTCCCTTGATAATAGGGCCCATTCATCCCCTCAGCAGGCCGCTAATTGCTCTGGAGCGCAGGGATGACAGCCTAATTATTAACTTCACAAAAATTAAAGTTGGACCATGTCAACGAAGTCCATTCGCTGTCACCCAGATGCAACTCACTGCCCTTCTTTGCGGCAAAGGGCAGTTAGAAAAAAGAAAAAAAAGGAGCACTTGGCCCGCTTCCAGCTCCAGAGAACTTCTATTTTCTGGCCTCCAATTATCTCTGGGTGGTTCCACTTGGAGGAGACTGAATGCTCTTTCCTCTTGACTGTAAGCCGTAATCAGCCAGTTGTTGAGAGTCAGAAGGGACATGGAACAGGACAAAAACCACTGATGACCAGGTCCAGTTAGGCTCGGGGATATTTCATTTGGCTAGCAATATTAAAAAGAAAAGCGTTCTTTTTTAAATTGATGTAAATTTCACATTACATAAAACCATTGCCTTTTTTTTTTTTTTTTAAAGTAGCATTGTTTCGTATCCTTGTTAGTACTTTGGAAGTATAGGTTTTCCCCTTTGGTGTCGTCACCTAAGCTCTCCTACTAGTACAGCACCATAGTCCTCTACCATAGCGTTCTCTCCCCACGACGTTCAAACCTTTCCTGTCCCCTTCCCCTCTGAATGCCCCAGGTCTATGGTCAGCTTTCAAGGGTTGATTTTAAAGTTTGTCTTGAGCCTTTGTTTGGTTTCTCTATATTTCACCTGTAAGTGACACCATCTGCTGTGTATCTTTCTCCTCTGGCTTATTTCATTGAGCATAATCCCTTCCAGATCCATGCATGTAGCTGCAAATGACACACGAGTTTATCTTTTTTTGATGACTGAGTAGTATTCTGTTATGGGTGCATACACACATTTGCACACGTACAGGTATACCACATCCTTTTGATCCATTCATTTGTTTTGCGGCATCTAGGTTTTCCACATCTTGGCTACTGGAAATAGTGTAGCAATGAATATGGGAGGGCAAGTTTTATTTGAATGAAAGTTATGTTCTTTGATCCCTAGTAGTGGGTCCTACGGCAGAACCATTTTCACTCTTTAGAGAAACCTCCTTACTGCCTTCTGTAGGGACTGGATCAGTCTACACTTCCACCATCATTGTAAAAGTGTTCCTTTTCTCCACATCCTTACTAGCACTTTTTTTTTTTTTTTAAAATAGGGGCTATTCTTGCAGGTGTGTGGTGATGCCTCATTGTAGTTTTGATTTGCATTTCCTTCATAAGTGGTGATGATTGCTTTTTCATATGCCTACTGACTATCTGTATGTCTTCTTTGGAGAAGTGCTTATTTAGCTCCTTGCCCATTAAAAAAATTTTTTTTTAACTCTTCCTCTACCAGCTATCTTCAGAATAACCGATAAATACACTTTTAAGATATTTAAGGTATACATTGTGACTTAATGTAAGAACTTTAAAAAATATTTTATCTAGTCTTCTGATTTGTGTTTCCATCAAATATTTTATTCAAGTGATATTAAATGTCAGGTGTGCATCATTGTAAATCAGCTTCTGTACTGACAAGATCAAGGTCACCACCAAGATTCCAGTTCTATCCTTCACCATACAGTTGGTCTCTTCTACCCAACTTAATCCCCACTCCCTCCCCTTTTGGCAAAAAGGAACAATTTTAAAGTATGCAATTTAGTGGCAGTTCGTGTGTTCACAGTGTTGTGTAATCATAACCTCTATATACTTCCAAAACATTTTTGTCACCCCTGGGTGGATACTCCAGTCACTCTCCATCTCCCCTGCTCTCTTGACCTGGCAACGAGCAACCTGCTTTTTCCCTTTTCTGGACATTTTGTCAAAATGGAATCACAAAGTAGGTGACCTTCTGTGATTAGCTTATTGCACTTTGCATCAAGTTTTTGAGGTTCATCACAGCTGCTGTGAATGCCAGATCTTCATTCTTAAGACTGAACAATATTTTGAATTCTTTTATGACAGCCATAATCAGATACAGTCTAACTATTATATCCTTTATTGCATACCCAAGTATGCAAGTCAGTGATTTGAGAAAGTGTGCACAAGTCACAGGATTGGGCAATCATCAAAACCATTAAATTAGTTCTTAACATTGAAAAATCAAGAGATGTCATCAGAATGTGCAGAAAAACCAGAAACCCAGTAACACCACAGTTCAGCACTCTAAGTGGGACTAGTGCTCAGGCCACTTCTGGTGGAGTTGCCAGGGGTCACCTTTGCTAACTGCCTGGCTTTGGAGGCATGTGAGTGGGTGTGCAGGATTCTCGTCCAATTCTATGCTTGGACATATAGAGAAACTGAGGTAGGCCATGCTGATCACTCACTCAAGGTCGTATGAGATGGGCTGCAAGCTGAAAATTTACCTTATGTTCCCCTGCCCAGGGCTTCCACTACTACCTGGCTCTTCCCAGGAACTAATGCTTACAATGTCTATCTTAAGGGAGATGTGAGCACTGTAAGGGAGGATGTTTGCAACAGCTTCTGCCCTATGCTGTTTGCTTAGTCTGCACATTGGGGATGTCTGCTGTTTCTTTCCTCTGGTAACTGTAAGTTTCCTTTGGGGAAAGACCCCAAGTAATCACATGGTTTGGGTAGGTCAACTCCTCACTACACCCCCATCCTCAGGGAAGGGGGATTCCCTCTATCCCATGTTTGGTTTGACATTTAATATCACTTGTGACTTCCCAGGCCTGAGAGTCAGGCCTGACTGTTGCCTTACAGTTTGAGTTAAGGCTGAAAAAATTTTGTTGGAATTACTGGGAAAGAGCTTTCTCCCTGCCTAGGTGGTGAGGTAAGAGCTGAGACTGCTGAGTGCCCTTTTACCACGTAGGAAGACCTGGCTTGGGATTTGAGCTAGTCCATGGAAAAGAAGAACTGAGAGATGGAGAAAGCATACACCATTTCAGCACCTTGGTACAGCTGTACCTGAAACCCCAATCTTCATAGTTTTTAATATTGCAACAATAAATTCTGTCCCTCTTTTCTTCCTAAACTGGACTGCGTTGGGCTTCTGTCATTTGTATTGAATGGTTCCAACTTGAGGATAAAAAATATTAATCACTCAGAAAATTTATTGAACACAGATCCCATATAACATGTTTTTATATATAATCTTTTACTTAGTCTTTACATTAACACTGTAAGGTCAGTGGAGATAATTCTTCCTAGTTTGTGGAGGACAGGAGTGCATGCCTAAAGCTACCCAGCTTGTGAACAGATGATCTGGGGCTTTCAACTTCAAATTCAAGGCTAGTTCATATTCTTTAGCTCCCCAATTCTTCATAGGAAATATTTTTATTTTCCCAGAAAGTTACAAACTTATCTTTCTTCCCCTACTTCCATGATAAAGATATCCCAGGATAATTATGAAAAATTTAGAATATAGAGAAGTCTATTAAAAATCTAAAAATTCCACCACTCACAAGTACTCCTCGTTGACATTTTAACATTCTCCTAGATTTTTTACTGTGATTTTAGAAAGTATGAAGTTTTACATAAAAAGGGTATGCCTTTAATATTCTGCACTTGCCACTTAAAATGAGGCCCTGAGCGTGAGGGTTGTTCTCACTGTTTGCTCTTAGTAAGAGGGCTTTGGTGGGTATGGGGTAGATGCCATCTTAGAATTGCTTGTGACACCTCTGCTGCTGGGATGTCCCCTCTGGGATCCGCTTGGCAGAGCAGCAGCACTCCACTGAAAGACGACTACCCCCTGTTTGTGCTGGGCTCTGCTCAACAGCACAGGAAACCCCAGTGACTACCTGGTTATGGAGGGAAGGTTTTCCAGTCTGTTTCCTATGTGGCAGGTGGATTGCAGTGGAGTCGGTGCAAATGTGAATCTCATGGGAAGGAAAAGAGGGTTTTCCCCAGGAACGGTTTTGGTAAGAGTGTGACCTTCAGGTCAACTCCTTAAGTTGGAGTTTTTGCCCATTTGCTAAACTACTGTGCTCTCTATGGTCACTAGATGGCGCTATGGAATAGGAAACGGAGATACGCTGTTCAAGAAGAAGGAAGCAAAATGAGACTGTTCGGCTACTAACGGGTCTGCCATGCAGGGCCAGGAGGGTGAGAAGATCCCAGAAGTCCAAGGCCCGAGTTAAAACACACCGGGGAAGAGCATTATAGTAGCAACGAGCCAGCTAATATATTGCTGAAACCGAACATGGGGTAGAGGGAATTCCTGTGATTTCTGGGGTCACACAGATTACTAGTGGGTGGTCACTGAGAGTTGCTTTGTTTCTGAGCCTCACTTTCCTCACTTGGAACGGGAGCTGCTGTGTGGGTATTTTGGGGGTAGGCACTGAGCTCCTAAAGGTTGGCTAAACCTGGGCCTGCCTCCCGGCTGCTGGGCACATAAGGAAAGTCCAGAAGGGGTTCCAGCTGGGGTCCCATTGTTCTATGTGCTCTGTTGGAAGTAGGGTCAAGTAATCTTTCCATGATGCCTGTTCACTGCCTTGCACGCAGACAGCCCAGAACATTTTGTATTGTATTAACTCGCTCCAGTGAATGTACTCTAGAGCCTTAAGTGTGGCCTGCAAGCGTGAGATGGACAACAAACATTATCAGTCATCAGATAAGGGGCCAGGAAGGTTTCTTGGAGCGAGCAGGGTATGCGTCAAACCTTAGAAAACAGAAACTGAATATGAGGATTGGAATCTCAGTGGTCTGGACAGTGGGGCAAAGCCCTGCATGTGGGAATGGGGATGTGGTGTATGACGGGACAGCCCCTACTGGTATAGGGAGAAGAGCAAGAGGTTGAGCTGCTGCTGACAGGGGTGCCTCTGGGAAACCTCAAGAGCTCAGGTGAAGCACTTGGACTTGTATGGGCCACTGGGCTGTCAAGTCCAAGATGCTTGTCAATGGGAAAGCCACCAAATCAAGTCTGTTTTGGCTCTAAATCCCCTGCCTAGCTCAGGTGCAGAGGCTCGGGGCCTCCAGCTGTGGCTGTCGGCATAGCTCCTGCCATGTCTGAAAGGTGTAGGTGTGGCAGTGGACCGCAGGTTCCCAGATCTGAGGGTTGTTAATATGAGAAGTGGGGCATATTTGAGGATCTCTGGAAGTTTAAGGCCTCTTGCTCTCTGTGGGCACGTCTGCAAAAAGAGGGCAAGAAAGGTGAAGGTGGCAGTCTGAGAGGTTTGGGGGGACTATTCTAGATAGCATGGACACTGTTCACTTCTCTATCAGATGGCCTCCAATAATGGGACTGACTCTAAGTACCTCCTTGTAGGAAGAAGACACTGAACATGGGAAGCACTGGATAATGGCCCACCACTCTGCTGTCTGGCTCTACCGGATCTTCTGAGAAGGGGGCTGATTTTCATGGCACACTCTTTTCTGTGACGGGTGTGACTGCCTTTGAGTTAGGTATTATTCTCCTCATTTTATAGTTGAAGTGGGGCTCAGAACTGTTAGGTAACTGCCCTAAAGTCACACAGCTGGCAAGTAGTAGAGGACAAATTCTAACCAGCCTACCTGTTCTAAAGCCTTTCTTTAGCATCACTATTATGATTGTGGTGACAGCAAGTCTCTCTCTCTCTCTCTCTCTCTCTCTCTCTCTCTCTCTCTCTCTGCCACTAGCTCAAAGTTCTACATGGCATCATGGTAAAACTATCTATATACATGTAGAAAGACACACACATATTAAATCATTTTTAATAATAACTTTTTGAGATAAAATTCATATGCCATAATTCACCCATTTAAAACAGAGTTCTAATTTATATTTGTCTTTTTCCAAAGTGCTTCCCCTTCTAGATTTTACTTCAGAAACAATACTAATTGACATTTACCTAGCACTTTGAAAAGCCTGAAATGCTTTTGCTCATCCTCTCCCATCTATTTTCAATTCTATGGTACCCTGTGAATAAATGAGACAGTTTAAAAGAAATCATTATTCCCATTTTCCAGGCAAAGAAATGGAGGCATAGAAAGGCTTTAGTTTGTCTTGTGGCAACTGACTGGAGTTGAGGGAACAGAATGAGTTTGAGTCCACAGACCCCAGGTTAGTTTGTAGCTATTCCATTAAACACAGGCAGGGATGGGTTGGAGTTCCTCTGCTGCTGGGGCCTGTGGGTGTGTGGAATATACTCAAAAAGAGTATCTGAACTTGCTTTGGTCTGTGATTAAGAGCAACCCTGAGCACTAGAAAGCAGAACAAGAGTCTAGTCTAGAGTGAGGGAAAGGGACTTGCCAAATGTAGTCTCAGCTAGGCTGCTTTTGGCTGCAAGTAACAGAACACTGTACCAGGAATCACATAAGCAATGGAAACATTTAGGTTTACCTCAGTAGGCCTATGACAGCCCTAAAGAGGATGGCCTTTTCTTTATTTCCACTCTGCCTTTTTTAAAATGATGGCATTTGGCTTTCTATTTATCCTCTAGGTTGCAAAATGGCTGCTACTGCTCCAGCCTTCACATCCTCACACAGAGTGGAAAGGAAGGCAAAGAACGGTATTTCCCATTATGTTGTTATAATTTTTTTCAATCAGAAACCTAAGAAAATCTTTGCAGATTTCTAATTTCATTGATCAGAGCTGAGTCACATGATATTTCCTGGATTCTCACTAGTCAGGAAGACTAGGATGGCTAACATCGGTTTATACCCAGCACAATTTATCTCCTGAGTCTGGGAGAGAGCCTGGTTTTTCCTAGCAAGATGTCTGAATAATCTCCACTTTAGTTAGTGAGGAAGGAGGGAAAGAAGGTTGGGTGGTAATTTTGGGGATAGTTTTTAGGTAGAAAACCACTAGTATTCCCATTAATTGTGGTGGGGCATCTAGCCTGGCCTGGTGGGGGATCCTGATTTGGGCCAATATGTGCTTGTGACCCAGCAGACCCACTTGTGAGTGAGGGCCTAGGTCCTCTTAATTTGATTGCCAGCAGAATGGCATAGGTGGAGGGTCCATGTGCAGGGACCTCTGACTCTTTTTATCATTCTCTGGGCTTTGCTACTTGCCCTGGTGATCACTCTACATCTTTGCCACCTGTTTTGATATCAGGGGCAAAGCTTGAACAGAGGCTGCCAAGGTTGGGGCATGGCATCCAGGGAATCAGATATATTTGGGGTCATGGTGTAGGACTGCAAAGACGTTCACGGCACATGCTGAGGGGCTATTATCACTTGCATAGACCATGGCATTTAAGGGCCCCTGGAGGATGTGGGCATAATCTTAGGACCTGACAAAACCACCGACGCTCTCTGCAGTATGGACTCACAGCATGGGCCTGGGACCCCAAGAAACACTGGGTGCAGCCCACAGGTCAGGGGGAGGCTCTCTATGGAATATGTCAGCCACCCCCAAGTCACCCTGTCCTGAGTCCCAGGTGAGGTGGCATTTCAGTCTGCCCTCATTGCTCCCTGCCTCTATGGCTTCTATGCCCCTGCATCTTTCACTGCCCCAGTTACCACTGCCTTCACTGATGAGGACAGCACTGCTGCTGGAACCAAGAGCCCAGCCTTCTGTATGAGACCTAGACCACATTCAGTTCCTGTCTGTCTGCCTTGAGGTCAACAGGAGGGTTTCCTCCTTCCTCCTATTCCTATCAGTCGCTATGCCAGAGGGGCCCAGCTTCATTTCAGCATCACCTGAATCAAAAGCTCAGTGAAACAGCTAGTGACTGTTATGGTACACAGTCCATGTCACCAAGGGCAGGGCAAGGCATCATCCCCCGGAGCCCTCCAGGTCCTATCTCGGGTCTGGAATCATCCCTTCATCTTCTCCAGATGACCTGCACATAGGTGTTGCTATTCCTGGGAAATGGTGGGTGGTGGCCAGGGAGCTTGGAGAAAGAGCCATGCAAAACCTCTGCAGGGCTCCACCAGGCTCTGTCATGGCCATTTCAGATGGTGGTGTCATCCTCACCTATGAAGAGTGATGTACACACCTGGTAGCGCAGTCCCTTTCTCGGTTACAAGTCCCCCTGGAAAGGTTAGCATGGGATCTGTTAACAGCTGGCAGGTAACTCCTATAGCAGAACACTGCAGGCAGCCTGGGCACCCACTTTTGAGAGCAGACACCAACATTTGCAACATTTGATCAGGGGTCAAGAGTCCCTGGTGGTCCTAGCCCATACCGTGTGCATGATGCAAATGGAAGTCTGAGCTTTGAACGACTGTCTGCTTTTAGCTCTTCCTGTTTCCTTATCTGAAATTTGGCTACCCACTCTGGAATGCTGCTCCATGGAGGGCAGATCTTAGGACAATCTTTTGAAGAAGGTACCCAAGAGATGAGAAAATAAAAAGGTAGTTAAGAAAGTGGTAGAACCGAAGTTGAGGCTATGAGTCTATAGTTTTAAATTATACTGCTCAAGACCTCTTTTCGCCCCCTAAGCCTAATTAAAGATGGTGATGGTGATGATGATGTTGATGATGGTAATGATGATGATAACAGTGATGATGATGGTGGGTTGGGATGATGGGTTGATGATAGTAACAATATCGAGTAAAACTTTATGTGCCAGTCATGGATCTTAGTTAATGTGACAACTGTGCTTACCACCATTTTTCACAAATGGTAAAGCAGAGGTCCAGAAAAGGGAAGTGATGTGCCTAAAGTTATAAAGTTACTAAGACTTGGAGTCAGTGTTTGAATCCCATGGCAGTGTCTCCACATCAAAGGAGCTGACCTTGGTTCATCACCACCTCCCAGCAGTCTCTCCTGCCTTATGATCAGGAATTTTGACTCAAAATCCCAGTTCTAGGTGGCTGGGTGAGTCTGGAAGGAAGAGGAGGAATACCGTGGGTCTTTGAAGAATTGTCCTTGGACCTCTAAGTTAGGCGTTCCTGCTGAGGATGCAGGGAGAGCCCCAAAGTTTCCAAGTTCTTAGGCCTCACAGCCTTCCCTGCTGCATCCTACCTCCCTCTGGAAATGAGTGATTATTCCAACTTTCCGAACTCAGAAATGAGACTTGCTCGTAATCTTCCACCATGGCAGACACTGGTCACCTCCTCACACCTCTGTCCTCAGGTGGAGTCAGCCTTCCTGACCTGACTACGTTTTACTGAGTTTGGGAAGGTCTGCAGAGAAGTTTTAAGCAACAAATCTCTTGAAAAAGCAAAAGCAAAGGGGGAGGAATGCATGCGAGGATTTCTGGAAGCTTCACAAAGGGATGGCTGGCTCTTTCTGCCTTGTGACTGCTCCTCCCTAGGCCCCTGACCACCCGAGCTCTTGGACGGCTATTGTCAGGGCTGACCCTTTCCAGGAAGAGTGGGTGAAGTCATCCAAATGGTTTTCCCATTTTGAAGAATTTCTCTGATCTCACAGAGCTCAGGCCGTGCCTTGGCCCTGGTTGTGTCCAAGGCCTCTGGTGAGGGTCGTTTCTCTGTCCCTTCCCTTTCCTGCCTCTGAACCTGGCAGCCCCAAGCCCAGGCTCACCTGGATCCTTGCAAAGCAGAGGTACCTTCTTGGAGATTCTGCTTGTAACCTTCTCTTTTCTGGGCCCCACAGTTCTCAACAGCTGAGAATACTTCAGGCAGACCCTTCTGCTCTGGCCCCAGCCCTGTGGAACCTACACCCAGGTTTGGCACCTTGGCTGATGCTTGACTGTCTGTCTCCCTTTTCCCAGCCCCCACCACCATGAGATGGGGCCTACAGGAGCCAACCTGAAGCATATGGCAGTGCTGCAGCCCATACCCTCACATCTTTCTGCACCCCACCTCCCAAGACACTGAGCAGTGCCAGATGGTGAGCCTGTGGAAAAGGGAAACCAAAGTGGAAAACAAAAGGAACAAACAGAAAAGAGAAGAATAGGTATGTTGGTTGTGTGCTCTGTGATAGGTAATTTATGTAAACGATCTTGCTTTCCTCCATGGTGGCCACCTGCAGTAGGTATTATTACTCCACTTACAAGTGAGGAAACAGAGTTTCACAGGGGGGCACTGAATTAACCAATACTCCTCTACTGCTAGGCCTGGCGAAGTTGGTAACTCTGGCTCCTTCTCTATTCTCCATGATACCCCACTGATCCAGTCCTTCCAGTTTTGGCCTATGTCCCTTTACATGAGACTTCCTGTAGGACTTGGGCTGACTAATTAACATGTTCCTTCTCCCTAGCCATATCAACGGTAACACCAAGCAGGTCAATGGAAAATCCTGGAGGAGAAGCTCTTTTTCCTGTGCGAGTGCCAGTAGGAAAGAGATTCAAGCCAGCAGTCTGTCACACAGTGTCTAGCCCAGGGCTGGCATGAAGGAAGGCAGGACCAAGAGATGGCAAGAAGGTATCAGAGTCCTCATGGCACTAAGTCTGGACACAACTATGCCTGAAGCTGGAATCTTTGACTTTTCTAAGTGAAGGGGCCAATAAACTCCCCTTGTTGGCTTAAACCAGTTTGAATTAGGTCAAAGCCACTGATAATCAAAACTGTCTAATCCAATTACCAGAGCTTCCTCTAATTCCCATTTAAGTGATTTTGTTAGATGTGTCCTTTTGAAGCATTTTCTATACTAAAGTTTTATGGTCAGTCTTGTCCCTAGGTAGGCTCTGTCCTTTATATTTAGTTTTATACTCTTCAACTTAGTGCATAGTGCATAGCCTTTCCTGACTATGTCCATAGACTTAGCCAGACTTTCTTTTAATCTCACACCTCCATCCTTCCTCTCTTCCCTCCTTCCTTCCCTCCCCCCCCACCTTCCCTCCCTCCTTTTTCTTCTCCTCTTTCCCTCTCTTTCACTTTTGAGTTCTACACTAATAGCCAGGAGCCACATCTTCCTTGCCTGTTCTGATCTAATCAAACATTTAATTCTGCTCAATCCCCTCTCCAAACTCTGAACTCTCTGGTTCTTTCTTTCTTTCTTTCTTTCTTTCTTTCTTTCTTTCTTTCTTTCTTTCTTTCTTTCTTTCTTTCTTTCTTTCTTTCTTTCTTTCTTTCTTCCTTCCTTCCTTCCTTCCTTCCTTCCTTCCTTCCTTCCTTTCTTTCTGTCTTCCTTTCACCTTTACTTTTTAAAAAACTAGCAGAGTCTTATAACAACGTAAGTTTTAGGAGTGCATCATGACACCGCATCCACATAGATGACAGTAAGTTCACCACTGAAAGCCCAATTCTACCATTCTACCCTTCACAGCCCATCCCTGCCCCTTTCCCTTCTGGTAACCACAACTGTGGTTCCTGTTGCTTTCATAAGTACAAATCATGCTCTGAAAGGTGGGCCATGGGTGCTTAGAGGTTTCCTGTATCTGGGGGGTTCTGCAGTTTGGGGACACATGAACAAGTCTTGCTTCCTTCCCTCTGCCAGCCTCCCATCACCTCAAAGGTGCTTGGTGGTGGGGGGCATAAGCCTGCAAGGGGGAGGCTCCCCCTCCATATTTCAGCTCTATTGCGTTAAGAAGGGATGATGCCAGCTTAGCAAGACTGCCATACTTTCTCCAAAGGTAGGTTTGGGCCTCTAGAAATTTCTCTACAAAGAGGGTATACCACCTTAGTTTTGGACCGCTGTTGAATGGGCAGAACCTGGGTGGAGAAGCTCCCTTTCTATCAAAGACGGACTCACCTTTGGGGAAAGATCCCTTTCGCCTCTGTTTTGCCAGTGACAAAACAGAGTCAGAAACCCCACGCAGACCAGCAACAAAATCCTCACCACCCGCCCATCTGACCTCTGGACTCTATCTGAAGCTGAGCTATTCTTCACCACGTAATTCCTCCGTTGCTTTATTTGGTCTCTTCCCTTCTGAGGGAGGGGGAAACAGCTGTTGGAGCTTTGGGGGAGGATGTAATGCTTATTAGGACCCCTGCTCCCCGCCCCCCCTCCAATGGTTCAGCGGGTGAACCCCTGACCCTCGGGCTGCTGCAGGAAGTGTGACGTAGGTACTCTGGCTGGATTCGAAGGTCTTTTGGGAGAACCAGACAAGCAGGGTTGAATTCTTTAGTCCAGGAGGTTAAAAATATGTGAGGGAATGGCAGAGCTGAAACGGCTATGGTGCTTCACTCTGGTCCCGGAGGAGGATGCGCCCCGCTGCAATGACGTGCGAGCATCCCAGCGCCTGCTGCCGGAGCCAGCGTCCGGCACGGTTCGGTGGCCCTTGGAGGCTGCAGGTGTGGATTCTGGGCTTCCACATAGTGCTGGACACATGCAGGCTTCCCCCCCAGCTGGGAGATCTCACAGCCAGGATCCTTGGCAAGAACCAGCAATGGCAGTAGGGGGAGGGCCTGAGGGCAGATTGGTCCCTGCTCTGGGAGTACCACGCTATATTCCAGAACCCCAACTTTTGTTCTGGGAGTCCTTGGGGAGGTACTTTAATACATGGACTTGGGAGGGAAGGAGTTCATTGGGCAGAAAGGTGATCCCTAGGTGCAGGAAAGTTTGGTATGATGTATGCTCACCCTCCTCCACTCCCCAGTAAGTGTGCTGAACTCTACTTTTTGCTGCCCATTGTCCATTCCCCTTTCATGGGGTAATAGCACCTCACTTTTCCTACCAGAATCTCAGACTGCATGGTTAGGGTGGGGCTGACCTCAGGTCCCTGGTGCCAGGATGGGCCAGTAACAGCCTGGCCCATCAGATCTCTATACCCTGATGACTGCAGCGGCAAGCATGTGTACTAAGTTAGACCAAATGTGTCCTAAAGTAGTCAGGATAGGCTGGGTTAAACCACAGTAACAAATCAACTCATGAAATTTCTCTACAGTAAAACTTTGTTGTTTTAGTCACCCCTCTTAACTACTGGGAAGGAGAAGCTTTCTTTTCCTGCTGGGGTTGCAAAACTGTAGGATTTAAGTCTAGGGAGCCACCCTGAAAGGAGCCTGCCTGGGAGATGGTATCACTGGAAAGCAGGATGGAAAGTAGCAATTTCTGATAATATCATCCTAGCCATGCCTATGTGCTATTACCTGAGTTAGCGCAGTGCCCTCTATTCTTTCTCTTTCACCCTTTGTCTCCTCCCTTCCCTCCATGCATTTGTCCCTCCCTCCCACCTTCCCTCCTCATCCTTCCCAGCCCCTACATCCTACTTTCCTCCTCTTTTCCTTTTGTTTTCTTTCTTTTTTTGACTTAAGCCACTTTGACTCTGATTGTTGTTGCTTGCAACCAAAGTAATTCTGGTACAGCCATGTGTCATCTAACAACAGAGATCCATTCTGAGAAATGCATCATTAGGCAATTTCATTATTGTATAAAAGTAATAGTCTGTATTTACACAAACCTAGATGGTCAATCCCATGACACACCTAGTCTGCATGGTTCAGTCTCTTGGGACCACTGTCATATACATGGTTCAGCCTTGACTGAAAAGTTGTTAAGCCAGACATATCTGTACATAAGCCCACATTCATTTCCCCACCTAATAGTTGCTTCAAAAATTGTCTTCTCCAGGCAGGTTTCCCAGCTACTGTCCCCTTTCTCTTTTTCCCTCACTTTTTCCCTCAACGCCACCCAGGATTTATAACTTTTGTTTGCATCACATCATTTTGCCCATATTTGTACATTGTCATTTCCTCATGTACTTCTTTTGTAATCTCCTTGACTAGATTATTTTCAAGTCCAATCAAAACCAAAGATATTTACTGACCTCTTCTGAGTACTTGGCACTGTGCTGGGTGCTGGGGTAGAATGAGAGCAAGTCATTTGAAAATAACAATAGAAGACTTGAATTGGGTCAGAGATGAAATTCATATCATTAAGAGGGCCCATTCAAACTGGGGGCATCTGGGATGAGCAGATCCTGTTCTCAGTGTTGTCATAGTCCTGAGGCTGGGTTGGCGGTCACTTGTTTAGCTCTGATAATGTGGAGAAATAGGAGCACACAAGCAGGGGGGTGGAGGGAGATGGCAGAGCACATGCTGTTTCCTGAATTACCCTGGAGGACCCTGTGCTGTAATCTGGAATTTTCAAAGCTGCCTCAATGGCAGACTCTGGCATCAGTCCCATAGCCCGTCAGGGAGTATGAAAAGTTCCCCTAAGGTCTCTGTGGCTGAGTCAGCATTACATCACCTTACTCTGACCTAGAGCCCAGCAGGCCTGGCTCCTGTCTTGTTTCTTGATGACCAAGCCTTGAGCGGGCTCTACCTGAATCCTCCACCTGAGAGCAGATTCCTTCTGGGGGCAGAGTCCTGTCTCTGAGTCCTGGGTTGGGTCCTTCCTGCTTTGCCTCCACACCCTCTGTCTTATGCTTATTTCTCTCTGCCTGGCTCTCCCTGACCTGACTGCCACTTTGCTCTTAGGCTATATGGGATCTGGGTTTTGGACTCTGACTAGTCCTCAGGAGCCCACTGCGTTCAGACAGACCCAGCTAGGGTCAGTTCTGGGGGCAGTGAGCCCTGGATGCCCTCTGCCAAATTGCCTCTACCTCCCTGAGAACCATCTGCTTCTCTCCTGAGGCCTAGAGTATGGAGAGATGACATAACTGCTTTAAGATCACTTGGAGGCCCTGCAGGTATATCCAGAAATGTTAGTGAAGCATTTTGGATCATGGAGTGGGGGGAAGAAGATAAATATGAAGCAGTGCAAAATGACTTTCCTTCTGGTTTTGGAGGAATTGGAAAGGAAAAACATGGAATTCTATATGCTCAGGCTTGTGGCCTGGATTTGACAAAAGCCCTTTCAGGGTTCAAATAACTGCTGTTCCTAGCTTGGCAGCCCATTTCTGGGACCAGCAACCTGTTCTCTTTGTCTGCAAACTACTGTACTGGTGTTTGCAGAAGGGGTTGCTGCCTGCTGATTGTGTTCTCTTTCAGCCCTGCAGAAGGCGAAGTCCTGGGATACAAGAACTCTCATCCCACTGGGCCTCCCAGTTGTTTATCTTGTCTTCAAAGGAGTCGTTGCCTCTTGTGACTTATTGACAGGCCTGATGTGATCTTGTGGCTGTCCAAAAGCTGTGGTGGCAGCCTGGCCTCTTGGAGAAGTGCCTCTGTCCTGCACCAGAGAGATCAGGACTCTGTTTCAGAGTTTCTGAGGCCAAGTCTTGGCTCCTCCAGTGATGAACTGGGGGAAACATTGCTTAAACTCCAAGAGTCTGTTTCATTGTACATAAGAATAACAATTTTCACCTTTATGGAGCTATCTGTGACTATCTTTTCAAATCCTGGGCTAAATGTGGAAGATAGTACAGGCAGAAAAGTTCGGGGTTAGCTGCAGTGTTGTCATGGAGTTGCTCAGTGTGTCAAGAACCAGAACCTTTGTGACAGCTTCTTTGTCTTCCTTCTGTGGGTTCCACTCAGGTTCCTAAGCTATGATGAGAAGCCTGGGGTAAGTGATATGCTCTCATTGGCTGTTCTTTGTTATCAGTCAGGTATGCCTGCAGGTCCAGTATAGGCTATGGTGCTGGCCTATCATGCAGAATACTCTTGCTTTGTGTGTTGGCTGTTGGTGCTGGTTTTTTTTTGCTTAAATTTTTAAAAATTAAAATAGTACCTATAACTGGTTAAGCATCTTAAGTACAGATCTTAATTTCAGAGACTCCCTTTGTCCATAGACATATGTGGCTGTCCAGAAGAGGGGTGACTTCTGGTCTCTCTTGCAGTGAGGGATGAATTAGTTTTGACCAGAGAGATTCAAATAGAAATGTTGCATGGAAAACTTGTTTTCAGAAAACATACTAAAAAGATAATTGGTATGCATTCTTTATCATTGTTGTCCTATCTTCCATCTTACTGACTGGAGTGTGGATCTGACTGGTGGTGCTGGGGTAGCCATATTAGACCACGAGGTGAGGCCATGTATGGTATAGTAGGGAGAAACAAGACCCCAAATCTGTGAGAACTTTGGGGAATAGGTTTGAGTTGTCTAATTCCAGACTTTAACCTGACATAGAAATACGTTTCTGTATTTATTTGTTTGTTTGTTTGTTTGTTCTTCCTTCAGGTATTGTCTGTGTAGTTGTCCCACCACCATTGCACCTCTGAACCATCACTATGGTCCCTTTCCTCCCCTCTTTTGTGTACTTTCCTTCCCGTCCCACATTTCTGTTTTAAGGATTTTTGTTTTTTGGATTTCTGTTTCTTTCTGCCAAATCTAATTCTAGCAGATTTAGAATACCTGCTCCACACATCCCTACCACTGAATCCTGCTCCCCAGAAATAGCCAATTTGCTGCCATTTAGCTATTTCTTCTTGTGTTTACAGATGTCTGAATAGCATATATCACCACCATTTCTTGTTTATTGATGTCCTACTACAAAAATAGTAGCATTTTAGTTTTGATCACTCTTATACCCTCTGGTACACACATACACTGTTCTTCTGTATGTTCCACCTTAACTGCAACTGTGTAATTGATGTTAAGTCTGTACTGCAGGGAGTATCTGTAGTGTGATTAAATTTTCTTTTTAATATAACCTCTTTCTTTTCATGGAACTAATAATGCCTCTTGTTTCATTTATTCAGTCTCTTTCAATACTTTATTGAGGGAAGAATTACATGCAGCAAAACAGTCAAATCTTAAGGGGCCCAGTTTAATGACTCTTATATAGGATATGTCTGTGACACTGGGGTTCAGACAGCTCCTGTACGTCCCTCTTAGCTAATAGCTGTCTGAACCTTCCTTCCTCCTCTTCATGACAACCACTATTTTGACCTCTAACCCTGTAGTATCATTTTTCCTGTTTCAACTATATATAAATAGACTCATCCTGTGTGTATTCATTTCTTGTCTTACTTCTTATTCTTACCATATTTTTAAGATTCACCACTGTGGCTGTGTGTGCTAGCTGTTCTTTCCTCTTTATTGCTTAGTTGTACTCTTTGGATGAAAATAGTTTTTTTATACCTTCCCTAGCTGATGCACATTAAGGTGGCTCCAGGTTATGACTTAAAGCTGCTGCAAGTATTCTTGTACTAGATATTTGTGGCTTGATTTCTCTAGATATAGCTCTAGGAGGAGGGTTGCTGGGTCATGGTGGGTATGTGTTTAACTTTATAAGAAGACTCCAAAGAGTGTTCCAGAGTGGATATACCACTTCTGCTCCCACAAACAGTGTTGGAGAGATTCTATTACTTCAGTCTAGCACCTAAGATTATCTAGTGTTCTTAGCTCAATGGTCTCAGCTGGCGAGGTAGTGATGATAATTGTGGTCTTGATTTACATTTCCTTAATGATTAATGATCTGAGGCTTTTTCATGTGCTTGTTGGCTAGTTGGACAACTTTTGTGAAATGCCCATTCAAGTCTTTTACTCATTTTTGGTTTGTTCAGTTTCCTGTAATTAATTTAACGATCGCTGATTTAACGAAACCCTCTCACTGCCATGTAGTGGTCACCTGCTGTCTCCTACCACTCTGGGCCCTTCTCACCCTCATCCTGGAATGTCCCTTTCTTCTCTCCTGCTTCCTGGTTGTGATTATATCCTTATTCTCAGTTTTCTCTCTCATTCTGGTGGAGAATAGCATTCAGGAGCTTCCTATGAAGGGATATTTGAGAAGGAAATTTGTTGAGATCTTGCATGTTTGAAGACTATCTGGATTTTGCTCTGCTTAATGAATGATCTGACTTGGCATAGAAATTACTTTGCCTCAGAAAGTTGGAGCATTGCTCCTTTGTCTTCTGATGTCCAAAGTTACTGTTGAGAAGTCTTGGGCCATACATATGCCATACTGATTCTTGACACTTCTTGTGTGACTTTTTTTTTTTTTTTTTTAAATCTCTTTGGAAGCTTTTGGAATTTTCCTCTGTCTCTAGAAGTTTTAAAATTTCACAATTAACCATCTTAAAATTTCACAATTAAACATCTTAGTCCTCCTTAAGCCTTTTGAGTTTGAAAATTTTATCCTTCAATCTTGCACTATTTTACAGATAACTTTATCTCTACCATTTGCTCTGTTCCCTAATTCTGGAACTCTTTCTAGTTGGGGTTGTAACTCTCCTAGATTTGATTCCTCCCACACTTTATCTTTTTCTCTCCAATCATTCAACTCTTTTTTCTTTTTGAGAGATTTTCTCAAATCAAACTCTCAACTATTTACTGAATTTTTAATTTTTTTCCTTCTAATAGTTGATATTTCTTGAGTTTCTTTCAGTTTTCTATATTTTTTATATCCCCCAAAGTAGCGGAATGACTGTGAATGCGTTAATTCCACCCATGAGTTAGGAGACTTGAAGAGGCCAATTTGGTCAAGCACATAAGTAAGCAGCTAGAACATAAGTAATAGAGAGAGTTGGGGAGTGTGGCAAATGGAAATGTAAGTGTGTTATTGCTGAATATTTTTTTCTTTGAAGAGAAGCTAGAAATCTGAATTTTGTGACTTGTATATAACCAATTTCAGTTTGAAGAAAACAACATGTGCATCAAAGAAAATACAGTTACAGGCAATATTTGAGCCACCATTTTGTCAACTGCAAGTGTGGGCCTTCGACTTTGTAGATTACATTCATTTTCTTGCTTGCTTCTCGCAATCACCCTGGGAAGTCTCCTGCCAAGGGACTGACCATAGATAGAACATGTCTCAAGAACCAGATGTGCTTTGTGTAAAGATTTTTCTTTTTTTCTTTCTTTTTTAAAGTTTGGCTATTAGGCAGCTACAGAGCCACTGGGCTCTCCCTGCTGGGAAGGGGGTAGTTAGTTCTCAGCTTGGACACACTACCAAGGCCCACTTTGATGTTCAGGCCGAGACCTGCTCTTCCCAGGTTGTTTTGAGCAATGACAGCTCACAGAGGGACAAGCACTCCTGCCCTTTTGCCAGACACAGACCTGTGTAGTGTGCACTTTGTTCTGGGGCTCCTCATAATCCTGGCTGGAGTCAGCCTTCCTTCCTTCTCACTCTCCCTTCACAGCTGTCACACCTACATTTTGTCATTTCAGCTCTGCACCTGGTTTCCAGATTTTTCCCCAGCACCTCATGCAGTTCTAATTTTCTTTCTGTTTCTGGTAACTGATACAGCTTCTAAGGTTCCCCATCCTGGAAACACCCATCCTGGAAACACAGTTGACCCTTGAACAACTTGGATTTGAATGGTGTGGGTAGACTTTTATGTGGAGTTTTCCCCCTTGCCTCAGGTTGGGCATTTAGGATTCAACCAAGTGCAGATGGTCAATTGTTTGAAACTGTTACTGTGGAACCAGGGAAGATGGGAACTGACTATAATTATTAAGAAATTGTCAACTGTATAGGGTTGGTATCTCTACCCCCAAGTTGTTCAAGGCCAACTTAGTTTATGGAGGTTGCTTCCATTTCTGCTGTTTTGTAACCATGTAGAAAAGCAAAGATTGGTTAAAAAAAAAAAAAAAAAGAAGTCTTAGCATGTGGGTGGTTGGTAGGAAGGGCCTCTGAAGGCTGCTGGCCCCATTCCTTCTGCATCCCTCTAGCTTCTACCCTTGCTGGGTGCAGACAGTCACTTGAACTTGTGAGAGGAATGGTTTCTCTTTTCAAAGCTGTTGGAATGACCCAAGGCTGGAGGTCCAGGAAGGGAGGCTCTGACTTCCAATTTTCAGTATAAAAATGAATGGAGCAGCAAGGGACTCTCACATGGGCAAGCGGATGTTTCCCCACCCAACCCTCAGGGGAATTGGGGAGAGCTGGGGATTGATCAGCCCACCCCATTGGGGTCTTCCTCTAGAACTCTCATGGTGCTCCTCAGCAGACTGGCTTCCCTGTTCTGCACCCCCAGGGGAGGCCCTGTTAGGATTTCCCAGTGACCTGTCCTCTAGGCAAATGCTGGGAGAATCTTTAAAAACCCACAAGGCTGACATGGACTGTCTAATCGGTCTCAGTTCTTGAGCCATGCTGAGTTGAACTCTCCTTCACAACCTCCCTTTTTCTAGAAATGTGAGTTTCCAGGGAGTTCCATACTAGGGAGGAGAACAAACTCTTGCAACTCAACACTTACTGGCTGGCCAGGGAAGGGAGATGTGGTGTTGTCAGGCAGTGACTGCTTTTTATTCTCATATCTCTTCTAATTATTGTGCTTGTTCTCCACTGAATATTTCAAAATGACACTTCTGCAGTCAGGGTCATCTAATGCTGGCTGTTGGAGGGAATGGAGTTGCAGAGGGGATCCTCCTTCTACCTCTCTTCCCTCACTGCTATCCAACAGTTCTGTGGATGGCATGGAGCAAGGGAGGGCATCTGACAGGACCCTCGATACCCCTGCTCCTTGACCGTGAGCTGAGGGTCATCTTCCTACCCAACTCATCTGCTACAGAACTCACTGCAGTTTCAAAGTCTAAAAGGGGAAAATTTCTGTGCTTGAGGTACTTTTGGGCAATCTGCAGAGATAGGTAGCAGTTCCTTCTTGCTTGCCATTCCCAGGGCCCATGGACCTGGCAGGCCCAGAATTCTCTTCATTTTCTTGGTGTTATTCTTGGTTTAGAAACTTGAGCAAACTCTCTAGCATTTTGCAAATTCACCCCACTTATCTGTGAAGGCATCTGGACCTTATCCTGGGACACTGATATGTTCTTTTGTGCCTTTCATCTTCTTGCTTTTTAAAAATACATTTCTCTTCATTTTAGCTGAGTCATTTTCCTCCTCCTCCTTCTCTTCATATTGACGCTCCCAGGAGCTGGAAGGAGCACTGTCCCAAATCCTTGGCTCCTCCAAGCCAGATCACTTCCAAATGTCAAACTCTTAGGAACCTTGGCACAGAGTGGAGTGGGCTCTGGCCCCAAATATCTTTGTCCCTCATCTCTGTCAGTCTCTGCTTTCCTTTCTCAGCAAGGAGGTTTAGGAACTGGCTTTTCTGTGGGTAACTTGCCCTGAGATTTGCAGAGAGAGTGGACAGAAGGCCCTGGTCCCCAGCACGAGTTAGTACAGCCCTTGACTGAGTTTACCTCCGCCCCCCAGGGTTCCTATGTGAACCCACAGCTGGGGAGACCTGCTCAGGGACCACCCACCTACCCCCTCTGTCTCAGAGAACTGATGGAACAGGTGGAAAGGAAGAATCACTCTTGATTTTGGACTGAAGGCTTCCAAAATGTACAGGAGCAACAATACCCACCACAAATAGGACATTTCAGCCTTCAAAGCATTTCCTGAGTGTTGTGATTTTTTCATGTTGCTTCAGTCATCTTCTCATAGCCCCTTGTAAGGGAAGTGGAGTAACTGCTAGTTTCCTTATTTTGTAGCGAGGAAACTGGTTTAGAAAGCTTAACTGATTTGCCAGCCTCTCAAGACCAGTCCTGACTTCCTTTTTTCAGGTGTTATTTTAAAAAAAGAGAGATGTACCTAGTTCAAGACAATTAAGGAGCTGCACTGGTCTTCCATCTTTGTCTCCTGATTTCACAATTACAGGCTTCCCAGTGATTTTTAATTTTGACATCTAGTCACCAAATCTACAATGGTTTTCTTTTCAAGGATACAGAATATATTTCAAGGACACAGATATTAAAGTAAAACATCTGATTTGACAATTCAGCAGCCTTTTAGACAAGAAGCTTCATTCATTCACATTGTCAATGACTGGCTGCTGGGAGACATGAAACTGTGTGCAAAATGGACATGATCTCCGAAGGGTTTTCATCATAGCAAGGATGAAATCAATGTCCTCACTTAGATTTGAAACATTGAAGAGATGCTCTAAAACCCTCCCATCTCTTTGGGGGAAGGCAGTCTCCACTGAAGACAGGAGAGTACTCTGAATCAGCCGTGCTCTGGGAGGCCGTGTGGGATGAGGTGTCATGCGGGGAGAGAGAGAAAGGAAAACTCACAGCTGGTAGGGATGGGACTAGGTGGGGATTGGCAGGTGGAGTGGGGAGATGTTGGAAGCATTGAAGCACCATCCTAAAAGCCCCATCCAGAAAGAAGACCTGGTTTCCCAGCAACCACACCCATATCACATCAAGAGGAGAGACCATCCACCCAGCTGAGCCCTTTCTGACCCACAAAATTGTGAGCAAAATAAAATGAGATTTCATTCTCCTGTTTGGGGATGGCTGATCAACACAGCACTAGACATCTGGGATCGAGCTGATGAGATGGTCTTTCCCCTGCCTGGAGCCCTGCCTTTGTGTCCTCAGCTCAGACTGGTGGTCTCCATCCTCTCGGCGGGCCGGCCACCACTTCATTACACAGGTGCTCTACTCGCTTTGAGAACAGCAACAATCCTCAGAAACTGTCTATTACGAAGTGGAGTCCTGGGATCCTCCTCTGCACCTTGGGAGCGACTGTCCTGCCTCTGAGAATTGCTTAGAATTTTTCTGGTTTCCTCCAAGTTCTAGCTCCTGGTAGTTAAGTGGTAGCTAGGTCCGCACACCCTCTGACTGTCATGTGCAGGGCAGGGCAGGGTTCATCCCAATGGGGGACTCATTGATGCATAAACTGAGATGGACTTTGTGGCTTTTTCCCCTGTTCTCTTTGGGGAGTGACTCTTGGTATGTGTGTTCCTTTTGGGGAGTGATAAAAAACCCAAACTGCTTATGCAAGCAGTGAGGCATGACTCCTAGCCTAGGGCTTCTATTGATCTTTTCTTCTCTTTTTCACCCACAAAAAATAATTTCACAGTAAGCCTGATCTGGGGCCAAAGTTTGTCTCCTCCTCAGCAGGGGGGTTTTTCTCTCTTGTTGACTTTAGAAGAAATTCAGATTTCTGTCTCCAGATTTTGGGGCCTGCAGCTCCAGCTTCCTTTGGAAACGTTGCTTCAATATCAGCATATTTGTAAGCCCTTCTGCCTTCTTCCTCCCACAGCCTAAGAATTCCCAATCCTGATGGGTTGGAACAACCAATGACTGGGGGGGAGGCAGCTGTGCTTCTGATCTTGGGTGTATTTAACCTATATTTTCATGGCTGGGGTGGGAGATATTGAGTAAGACAGAGCAGGATGAGCTCTGGATGGTTTGCATGGCATCCCAGGAGCTAGCCGGCCATGCTATGATGCTTTTGGACCTTGATCTCTTCACATGTAAAATGGGGTTCAGAAATAATATTTGTTAAGTGTCAGGCAATACACAACATAATTGATTCATACAGATAGTACATAATAGATTCATATAGATTTGTAACTATCATGATGAAGATGATGATGGTGATGAAGACTTCAGGGGAGCCTGACTTCTCAGTTTGGGATGGTGATGGGGTGATTTTAGTGGAAAAGTCTCTCTCTGCATGTTCACAAAAAATAATTTTGCTTGGAGCAGTTCCCCAACAGGTTTCCTGGGTAGCAATGGAGTAGAACCTTTTACAAAAATGATCTGCCTACAAAGAAAAGTGCCAAGATGCCATGATTCTCCCATTCTCCCTTGTCTGAACCAAAATTTGAGTCTTTGCAGAGGAAAGGTGAGAGCATCAATTTTCCTTTCCATTCTCAAGCAGAACTCCTTGGAGGCCTGGTGCTATAAATACAAGAGTATAATTATTCTTTCTCTAAGCCTTGTGTAAGATGAGAATAATACAGATTGGTTTAAATTAAAAATAAATCGAATATGGAGAATCTAGGCCTGAAGTGGGGGAAGAGCCTGTGGGCTCAGAGTCACAGCACCAGCTCACCTTTAGGAGACCCCGGCTGATCAGCCACAGGCACAGATTTCCTTACCTGTGAAGCGAGGATATCTATCCCCTGCTCCTTGTGGGGTGTAGTAAGAGTGAGATCCCATGTGAATTATATACAGTGCTGTGTCCTGCGCATAGTAGGGATGCCAGGGGTGGCAGTGGCTGCCAGCAAGCGGGACTCCTGCTCTGTTGTGGTGCAGGGGAGCTGAGCTGTTACAGTGGTGGTGTAAGCCATGACCCAGCCTGAAAGAGGGGTGACCAGGTCCCAGGGTGACTCAACGGTGATCCGAGGAGAAGCTGTTTGAGCCACTCTGATGACCAAGGCTCGCTGCTGTAGTTCACACTTCTTTTTGTTTGGGTGACTCAGGCAGGCTTTTGGACAGAGTTGTTCTGGGGGAGGAGAAGCTCAAGGTGGTCTTCTTACCTAGCTCCCTTCCTTGTGAACTGATCATCTATAATGGTGAGCTGAATCAAGAGCCCCCTTCTCACAGGCATCCCCCTGGCACTGGACATCCAATGTCCTCCAGGACAATAAAGTTGCTGGAGTGGAAGTTATTTCTTTAAAACCTTTATTAATGCCTGGGGGAAAAATAACAGGATAACAACCCACAGGCCCCATTGCCTAAACCCATAACGGAAACAAATATTCTGACACAGTTTGCTCACTTGGGGCCGAGCTGGTTCTTCCTTGGAAAGCATCATTTCTCCATGATGTGGTGAAGACTGACTTGGTTCAGATTTAAATCTCTTCATGCACAAGTGCACACACACGCATGCGTGCATGGGTGTGCATGTATGTGTATGTGTGTTGTGTATATAAGTATGAATACAGTTCTGGGTCAGTATTTTCTATTTATTTAGCTTTGAGTGTTAGCATTTCACTTTCCTCAGTCCTCTCCTTTCAGAATAAGGGCTATTTATTGATAAAAAGGAGAGGTGTTCGGATCATTTTAGGGTGCAAAAGTCAAAATAAGCATCATATCTTTATTTGGAAATCAACATCCTTCCTCAAAGGAAGGCTCGTGAGTAAATTTGTAGGAAACCTGAAGCCCCAGTTGAGGTCTATTTTTAAGGACTACTTTGTGTATGGCTTAGATGGTTCAAATGCCTTTGTCAACATTAACAAGAATTTCGATTTCCCTCCATCTTGAGCAAAAGAATGTTAGCTATATTGTGTTGTGCTTCAAAATATCAGGAATCAGAATGTAAACCATAGCTACCTGATTTCTGCAAAGTGAACTGGGGGGAGGGGAGGCATGAAAAATTTAGAGCAGAAACCAGCGCAGGGATTAAAATTTTATGCTTTGGGGAGAATACTGAGATAATAAATATATATGATAAATATTTACAGTGGAAGCAGCAGATGCGATACCCAAAGGCAAACACGTGAGATATTTACATGGAGGAAAAGAGAGAAATGAGGTCTTCCACGTAGCCAACGCAGGAGCCGGCAACAAAAATGAACAGCTGACCTCAGAATGTTATTGCTCCAGCTTCTGAGTGATAAAAAGAAAGAGCCAGCGTGTTGCAGTGGCCCATGGCATGAGACAGCCATGGTTTATATTTGGTTCCCATGGCAGAACCCGACACACGGGTCCTCCTCCCCCTACGGGCAGGGCTGGATTCAAGTGCTTCATCTTTGCTCACTGCAGCTCCAGCTCTTTCTAGGTGCATCTCCTGGCTCCTCACCACCTCCCTCCAACACCCACATGATTTATTTCCAACTTAGAATCTTGAAAGATGGAAGAGATGGTCCTTGGCACCATGTCTCAGCATCAGTGAGATTGGGTTAAGGGAACATATATTTTAGCTACCTTTTGAGTAACATCATTTAGAATATAGATGGGTGTACTTTCTTGGTCTTTGGCCTCAGGTTGCTCTGAGGGTGAGGATATAATTGCAGGATACTTTTGTGTTTGCCCACTTTCAAGAACAGGGGCCAACAAACTCAGGCCCCCTGGCCAAAGTCAGTTGTGTGCCTGTTAAAATATGATTTGATTGGAATGGAGACAAGCCTATTGATTAGGGGTTGTCTACTTGTGTCTGCTTTTGTGTTGCAAGCTCATATTTGAGCAGTGGTGACTGAAACAGTGTATCCACTACCAGGACTTTAATAGAAAACCCCCTGGTCTAGAAGGACATGGCCCAGGACACCCATCACTCCTCTTGATGGAGCACTGGTCTTTTAAAAGGGGTAAACTTTGCTAGCCATTTTGGAAAGAAAAGGCTAGAGTAAATGAGCATCTGAAATAACCTCAAGAACCCACCGCAGACACTTTCCTATCCCTTCCCCCTTCCTCTCCTTGTCTTTTCAGTTCTGTCTCTCCCCTCTGCCATTCTTTTGTCCACTTTGGTTCCTTTGCTCATGGCTAAATTTCCAACCCGGATCTGGAAAATCCTGTTCCTTAGTGATGTCTCTTCCATTTATGTCAAAGGTCGGCACTCCCACATGGAGATGACTGGTACTCATTTTCTTCTCTCCTTTTCCATCTGCTAGAATGAAGATACCAAGTGTCTAACTTGGTCTCATGGAATCCAGGATTTGGTGCTTTATCCACATAGGAGGAGTGCCAAGGTGAGATATAGTGATGCTAGGGGAAGTCTGCTAAATGGACTATGCCTCAGTGCCCTTTCCTGCAAGCTGGGGCTTTGCTTTAAGTGGGACTGACCCACACCAGACCGTCAGCTGTACTATACCATGTTGCTGCTCTCAGATGCCTTTTGAAATTGCGCTTAAAGAAATCAGCCCCAATAGATAGGCTGTTTTTACCCCACTTTGAGCTGGTTTTAATGACCCAGTTGCTTTGTTTGAAAGCCATTTATTTAGACGACAGATATGTAGATGTAATTGGATAAATAAAAAAGTGAAATCGAGATTTGAAGCAGTGGTTAAAATACAAACACACGGGGCCACTTCCTCGGACAGTGAACAGCGTCCCCCAGACAGAATACTGGCTCAGAAATTACACTTAGAACCCTCCCCCTTCCCACCCCAAGTCGCTCCCAACCTCAAGGTCCCAGGCAAGAAACTGAATTTCGGTTTGGCAACAGCACCCACACGGTCCCTGCTTCCTCTCCACCCTTCTGATTTCCAGCGAGATTTTCACATTCCCTTCTGCACCCAGCTGGGTGGCGTTCAGGGGCTCTGCTCCAAGACAGCCTTGGAAGCTTCAGGGGTGGGGCCCAGCACCAAGTGCAGGGTCTGGGCGGGTGGGCCTGCTTCCCTCTGCCCCCTCCCCTCCACCTCTTCCGTAGCAGAGTAAACCGCAGGCTGCCACCTGGCAGCCCCGTGGATGGAAAGAAGACAAAGTTGCGAGGAGGACATGTGGTGTACTTGCCTCCACGTGGACCTGCTGGCATAACCGAGACTTCGCCACTGCCTAGGGAGCCTGGCCTCCCCCGTTCGTCTGCTAACATACATCTTCATCAAGTTCGCAATCCCCACCAAACCCTGCGTGTGACATCCCCCCTCTTAAATGGCAAATGTTTTGGAATGTCCATAGATAAGAAAATGGACGGCATGGAGGAATGATTTCCTGTCCAGGCCTTTGCTTTCACCTCCGGATATCAGAGTACTCGGACTGTTCATCCTCCCACTCGCTGCTTCCAGAAGTTCCCTGGGCTGTGTGGCTGGCGGCTCTAGGCCGGGAATGGGCATGGGCGTGGGCATGGGCATGGGCGTGGGCATGGGTGTGGGCATTTGGGTGACTCTTGCTACCTCGTTCACCCTTGGCACCTCTGCTGGTTTCCCGACTGCTGGACTCTGGGAGGTGGTGACCTGCTTCCCCATGGTGGAGCCTGGAGAACTTGGCTTTGTCCCCTGGGAGCTGGCGTTCAGGGGGCGATGTAGGGGGCTTCTGCATGGCTGAGGTGCAGAAGCTCAAGATGGAGCACAGGCTCCCCCAGTTCTGTTCACACTGAGCTTGAACGCTGTGCGTGATGGCCTCCTTCACTTCCTCCCCACAGGTCAGCAACAGATTCACCAGGTCCACGTAGGGTCTAGCGATAGAGAGCAGAGAGAGATAGAGAATGGTTTCAGTCCTGAATGGGCCACAGAAGGCAGCAGGGAAACCAGTGCTGGCTTGGTTTGCTTTGGCAAAAACATCTTTCTGGAATTCAGGTCTTTCTCTGAATTTCCAGATTCTATGGTGTCCTGACCTCAATCCACATTTTTTGGGTGGTATTTACAGACCAGGTTCCACGCCAGGCACTGGAGTTAGAAGCTGGGGAGAGTCTGCCACAGGAGAAAATGCCCATGACAGTCCACAGGATTAATCTAAGGCTGCTGAAAGGAAGAAGTGCTAATAAGTAGGGGGAGAATTCTAGGCAGGGCAGCTGTGGATAAAGACAGGAGGACTGGAGAGATGTGGCTGGGGCACATTTTGGGTATGCCAACCAGGTGGACTTTTGTTAAAGCAGAGATGATCTTGGAGGCACGTGTTCAGTGCCAAGGAACTACTGACAGTTAGGGGAGGGCTCTGACTTGGTTTCTGGGAGCCCCCCACCCCCCACCCACATGTGGCCCCAGAGGGCCCACTGACTCTACTATGTGCATCAGGTAAGCTTCCTCTAAGGGAAGTGCCTGAGCAATCACTTGCCCTGTCTGTGCTGCTCCAGGTTTAGGCTGAGGTTTTTGGAAGTTACTTGGAAGCCTCTGGACACACAAGAATCTGGCATAAGCCAGGGTGGGGAACTACTGTGAGTCTTTCCCTGGACTTTTGCTGTAGAGGGAGTGGCTCTCTGCGCATCCCTGTTCTTCCAAACTGTTCTCCCCAGGCCTGGAGGTGAGGGCTGGCAGCCAGTGGCTAGGTGTTTGGGAGGAGAGCCAGCTGCCCAGGTGGCTACAGTCACCCTGGATGGCTCTTTAGGAAAAAGGAGGGAGGAATGGCTACATTGTATCAACCTTTCCCAAGAGGGACCGAGATGGGTACCCGATGGGGGCAGATAGCGGCTTCTCATGTTTATGGACCCACATGGTTCAAGTATGCCTGGCAGTGGCCCCCACGGCCACTCACTGAGGCTTCCTTACATCCACCGACCATTTAAAAGTCCCCTGAGAGATGTCATGTGGGTAGCTAGCATTCTTAAGCAGTTCTCAGCTGGCAAAGTTTCTGAATGCAGCTGAACATCATAGCTCTGGCATCATCATGGGCAGGGGAATCACGCTGCCATGTGGGATCATTTTTAAGAAACAGCAGAACTTCTTTTCCCTCTGAGAGCCTGGACCACCTGGCTGGCTGCATTACAGCCATTCAATTTCATCTTTGCCAGTTGGCAGTTGTTACTATAAGGGAAGAGTGGAAAGTGTTTTAAGCTTTGTGATCTACTGCCAGTTTTACAAATTAGTTCTCAGGCTGTAACCGAGTGAACTGTCCTGAGTTCATGAGTGTAAAAGTGGAGACAAGTAGGGAGAAGCTGGCTTTTGGAAACTTCTGGGCTGGGAAGGCCTGGGCTGGACAGAGGGAAGAGGAATTTTCTGGCTCATAGAGATCAAGCTGCCCTTTAAGGCCTGCTTGGTGCTGTTGGAGTCAGTGTCTGCAGGGCTGACAGGCAGGTCCCAGCAGTGACAAGGACAATGAAACTCTTCTTGGGCTATGAGAGCAGGGCATGTGGCAGCACCAGGGCACAGCTCTATGCATGCCAGTTTCCTTCCATCTTTGCGGAACCACAAATGCTGGCCTCAGGGAGTTCCAGTACACAGAGTCTGTTGTAATGGCATCAGGGTGAGCAGAGATGATTCCTGGCTAGATAAACAAATCTCTGGGGATAGATAAGCAAGTTGCAAGGGTTGGGCATCTGTCTTTCCGTCTTAGGGCTACTAGAACTGATGTTCTAAAGGTTTCATTTGCTAGAGTAAGGAGAGGATTCCCTGGAGAATGTACGAATTGCCTCTTGGCCTCCTTTGCCAGGGCGTCCCTCCTGCAGATGAGCTCTTGGAGCCCCAGGGCGGATCCCAGAGCTGGACTGGCGCCCGCTGTCTCCTGCCCTTGGAGAAAGCTGTGAACTGTGGGGAGGAGTGTGTGTTCATCGAAGCCCTGTTCTGAGCTGGCGTGCTGCCTTCTCAGGCTGCTGGCTCAGCCGGTGTCTAATGACAAAGCCCAGCTCTCTCAACTGGGTGTCAGCAGGGTAAAAGGATTTTTAAAAATACTTGGAGGGGGACATGCCAGGAGGCTTGAAGGCCTGGAGGCTGCTGGTGATGGGTGTGTGGTGGCTCGGTGGCTGAAATGGAGAAAATAGGGTGGGATGGGGTGAGGGGATTGGAAACCTTGAAGGAAGCCACTTGAACTGAACATGAGCTTTTTATGGGTGGGTGGGGATTGGGTTGAGGTATTCTGGAATGACTGTGACTACCTTCTTTCTAAAAGAAAAATGGTTCTCATTTTCTTGTCCTGGACCAACACTAAATATTCTCGGGTGGTCTTCCTGAGACCTGAGGGCTGATGGGATTCTTTGTGCCCAAATCGGATGTTAGAGACATGCAGGTTTAGGAGAAGGCAAGAGGACTGCAGCGTAGCCACAGCAGACAGTTTTCAGAGGCCCAGGCTCCCTTTCAGGATGAGCTACCTGTACCTTAAGAGCAGGTAGGGGTGGGGCAAGGAAATATGTGTTCTTAATAAATGATTCAAAGCACTCTGTTTCCATGGAAGACACACCAGAAAGCCTAGTGGTAATATTCCCTTATTTCCAGGGGCCTCAAGAAGTTTGGAAACCTTTGGTTTCCACAAAGAAAACTTTTCTTCCAAAAGACAAGGACTTCTTTTGCTCTGGGAATGTAGCATAGACTTATAAACTAGCTCCTCATCCTCTATTCTAGAAGCCAACAATCCATGTCTAATAGAGGACAATGGGTACAGACTAGTGAACTTCCTGAGTTTCTTCTTGAGCTGCCGGCCTGTTCCAGGGGCTCCCTGCAGGATGGGAATTCCACAGAGCTCTCTTTGTAAATTGGGGACATAGTGAGGACAAGATCCACCCTGTCTACTCCTCCCTCACCTCCCTTCTACCCTATTTAGTGGCCAATGGGGACCAGAGGGTTGAGAACAGGCCAGGAGCAAGAAGGTTTAAGGTCTATGCTTGCCAACTGGCTTTAGTCATTGATATCACCAGTTCCAAGTTGAAAAGTAAGGATTCAAACCTCAGCAAGATCTTTAACCTCTTCACTTCACTTTCCTCCTGTATTCAGTGGGGATAGTCACTTCTGTCTAGTAGCATTGTTGGAAAATACATGAGATTACCCCCCAGTAAAGTTCCAGGGCATGGACTTGGTCCACTTAAAAGCTGATACCATTTAGCGTTGCTTTGTTTTCTTCCAGTATTGGGAAGAATCGAAACTATTTTTTCAGGTTTTAGTGTAACTCAAAGAAAAAACATTTGCTCTAGACAAGCGATGCCTGCAGGAACCCTTGGTGAAGCTTACAATTCTAAGCTTTGCAACAAGGGATGATGCAAGAGACCTATAGCTTCCTAACCAAGTGGAAAGTGACAGGTGATGATGCTGGTTGTCGTCCTCCATGATCTAAGTGGCATGGGTGGAGTGGGGAGTAGCCTGTTTAGTGACACAGCTGGGGGTAGGGCATGGTACACACTGAAGAACAAGAGTTTGTAAAATTGTACTGATTTGGCCCAATGAGTTACAGGGCAAAGGGTAACAGTGGATCAAGCTGGGACCTATGCTGGGCTCCTTAGTTGGGGGCTTGCTCTCTGCCCACCTTCTTGGTTATCAGCCATGTTTCATGTTAGGAGCAGCAATGTACCAGTGGGCTTTATTTAGGATCCTATAAAATTTAGGGTCCTGTAAACGGGATCTTTTAAAAGGAATGCAATATTCTGGGTTTATTACTGAATTGCATGTGTTCAAATAAGCAAGTTTTTATTCTTTCCTTTTGCCTAAAAAGTAATTAGCTGATTCAAATTTTTAACAGTTGTTTCTGCATTTTCTCTGGGAGTCATGAATGTGTTAGTGAAGGTGAACTAGATCTTCTAAAGGAAGAGAAGAGCTTTCTAAAGGAAAAAAGAACTTATGAAGATGGGAAACACAGCTGTTGCTTTTAGCTCCAGCATTTTAGAGGGAAGGTGTTGACCTGGACAGCCTGGTCGCCATGCTGACTTCTTCAGTTCTGAGTTGGGTGACCTTCCCTGCACCAAATTTCAGTTTTCTTATCTGTGCAATGCAGGCAAGCACAGTACCTAGCTCACAGGGGAGTTGTGAGGAGTGAGAAATTCCTCTAAGGCACGAGCACAAACCCTGGCATGAAGAGAAGACTTGACAAATGTTATTCATTCTCTGCTGTCTGTGGGGGCGTCTACACAGCTACTTGGAATACTCAGAGGACTTTTGGGTGCTTGGCTGAATTCTCCTGCTTCTGATCTTGAAACCAATGCTGGGAATGACTTGGGTTTTTCCTGAAGGTCAGCAGGAAGGGGACTCTTGGGGGAGTCAGTGTAGCTGACTGATACCAACTGCCACCTTCCCGTTTGTCGGGAGAGTTCATCCTCTAAGGGCATCTTATTTGATGCCCTTCCAAGCCTGGGGGCCTCCCTCCTCCCTGGGTCCCCCATGGGACACACTCACTCCTGCTGCAGTAAGTCCTTGAAGTGAATCATCTCCACCATCACCCGAGTGTTCTCCTGGGCCGCGGAGCACAAGTCATGTTTGAGGTAGCATTCCCTCTGAAGCTGGAACACCATTTCCTTAATGGCTGGGCACTTCCGACTGATGCAGCCAAATCTGTGGCGAAGGGCATGGGCCTTGCACTTCAAGGCATCTTTGATGAATGACTTGCCCTGAGGACAGAGAAAGGAGAGAAGGGCAGAGGAGAGGGGACTTATTATACATTTAGACTCCCCCACCTGGGCTCACACAGGATTCTTTTGAGGACTGAACCAGTAAGCCCCACCCCAACTGGCATCCTTGCGGTGGGGGCGGAGGTGTGTGTGACAGACTGAAGAGACATAGGGTTTACCCAGGATTGATGACAAGGCACCTTTAGCATTTGGCCAAAGGGATGTTACTTCTGCAGGGGAAGCCATGGGCCTCTATCTCCCCTAGCTGTCCAGTTTCCTTCTGCCTGGAGCTCCCTTGGTTGCCTGTCCTCATGGCAGCCTAGGGTGGGCTATTGGAGACAATCTTTGTGGGAAAATTGAGGGGGAATCTGGCTAGGTCTGAATTCCCACCTCCTTAGTGGGTCCCAGTAAGTTGCTTTTTTCCTTTTCTTTTTTTTCCCCCAAATAGAAGTTGCCTGCAAGCCCATAGCTCACTCACACCTTTCCTTCTGCCTTCTAGCACACAAATGACTCAAGATGGAGTGCTAATGTGCCTCCCACCATCCCCGGTCCCTATTTTCTCCTGTCCTTTAAGGAGGAACATTCTTTTACTTTTTGAAAGGGATTTGACTCCTTTAAACTGGTAAGATGATTGCCTCTAGAAGGCCCCCTGGCACTCTGCCTGGCAGCCCTACAGTCTGAACTACCCCAATGGACAGCCCCTCCCCCATGCTCCCTGCATACATCTGGCCTACAGGCCTCTTTCCTGGCAACCCCTTTAGGTTGTTCTTATTCGAGAAAGGAGACAGCTGTTGGGGGTGTGGAGGCCAGTGCTGGCTGTTAGCTCCCTTATCACAGGTCGTGGCTGAGGCATTGTGGGATACCTACCCAGGCACCCCACACCCCCTATTACTGTAGAAACAGGCTGTAGTTGAAGGGGGCACCCTCTCCTCTATTTTTAAGACAGGCCCGAAGTTACTGAGTTGAGAAAGTAATGGGTTTAAGTTGCAAGGGGGAAGGCCGCTGGCATATTTATTTTGCTCCTTTAGAAGCAACAGAGCTGTCTGTATATAGCATCCTAGCACCAACACCCACCTCCCCTTGCCCCTTCCCTCCAACTTTCCAGTAGAGGTCAAATAGGATGGAGGTGTACCGGTTTATTAAGAAATGACAGGCTGAGAATTAACTTGAAAGGGATGCTTCTAACTTGAGAACTAACGCCTGTTGGTGGAGAAAGACAAGGAAGATTAATTTACGTGCAGGCAGCAGCAATCTGGTCTTGGTATTCTTCCCTGACATCCTTTGGGGTGGCCCTTAAATACACATTTTTCCTCTGGATTTCCTAATTCCAGTTATTCCAAAGGGGATACTTTATTAGGGAGTCTCAAGGAGTTCAAACATTCTACCTCTTTCCTTCCCTGGTTTGTGTTTCCCCTCTTGCCATCCCACATCCTCTGTCGTATGGGCTGCCAACCCTGTCCAGTCACTTGCTGGTTCCCAGGAGGTGCTTCATCAGGCTCCCTCCTGGATGTCAGCAGAAGGTAACAGTGGGGTTCCTAAAGCACACCTGAACTATCGGCCCCATGCAAGTGTTGTCATTGCTGTCCAAGAATATGGAGGAGGAAGTTTAGGAGACAGAATAGCAGGGTGCTTCTCAGAGCATGGATGGACTGCAAAGCACAGAAAGGTGAGCACAAGGCCCCAGAATGGTCCTCACTGCAGCCCTAACGTTGCCTGTTGGGTTCTTGTGCTGCCCCAAGCAGCAACTCAGCTTTACCCTTGGGACCCTGGGAGAACCAAAGTGGGTCAGGCCTTGCCTATATTTATTATATAGAGCAAGGCTTATTCAGGGTTTCAATTTTTCAGGTTGGGAGAGGAGGACTTGCTGCTTAAGAGGAATAAAATCTGTCCTTCTGGGAGTCCATGAATTTTGTGCTTCACTTATTCTTCCCTAAGTAGCTTTGGGAATTATAAGTGGAGTCTCTGTCCTTCCTCCCTCAACCTTCTGTTCCAACGTGATGCATCTTGGGGATGGGGTTCTGGCCTGATGTCAAGTGTTCTCCTCAGCTGGTATTTATTACTGGTTTTGAGTTTTGTCCTTTCTGCTAAGCCTTCAGACATTCGTTCAACTCAGCCTCTGCTCTACTTTGCATGGGGACCTAAAGCTTACAAAGCATATAAAAGTATTTGGCCTATACGACAGCCCCAGAGGCCAGAACCCTTGGGGCGAACCTGGGAGACATGGCATCGAATTACATCCAGATTGTCTGTTCCAAGTGCTAAAACACACCTTGAGAATCAGCTAAGGAGACCTGGTAACGTGTTCCTTTTAAGGGTACATTTTAAGTGTACTGTGCTGACCAAACATTTTTTGTGCTTTGTACAGTTTTTACCTGGGCATCAAATTTTCCAGCGTTGTGCAGAAAAGTCATGCAAATTCCATGTAAGCCCCGAATCTCACAGGAGTTGTTCTCGAAACATTCAAACACGCCACACCCTACATCACCAGCATTGACCAAACAGTGCTGGATTTCCGCTAAAATGAGAAATACAAATACATACAAAATTCTTAGCCATGCTGGGAAGTGAAAAGAGGGTAGTTGGAATAAAAATTAGTAAGGACTAAAAGAATAGGGGAAAAAAAAGTTAGGAAAGACTATTTCAGGATCCAAAAATCTAGAGAAAGAAAATTGCACCATTTAATCTACATATGTAAGTAATCAGTAGTTGTAAATATTTGCAAAACATTTGCCAAACCTACATCGCTAAAGCTGCAACCAGAAGTTAGTTTTGCGCATTGGACTTTTCATCCTTTCATTTTATTAAAGTACTTGCGCGAAAATGAGTGCAGCACGTATTTCAGCTTTTAAAACCCATTAACGCAAGATTCTAATTGATTAGCTTGCTCTACCCTCTTGTACTTCTGCGCTGACATACCCCCTTTCTACGTAGGTCTTGAAGCTGCTGCTATTAAATCACAGCCATTTGCTTCCCGGCCCCCCAAGTGAAAACATCCAAAAAAGCAGTTTCTTTTCCGTTTTATGATTCAACACCTAAAAATCAAAAACAAAATTCCTATTAAGGCAGCTTCTCCAAACCATTCACATTAAAAAGACCAGGCTCTGGAAGCTGTGGTTTCCCGCAGGCTCAGGAGTCGAGTCAGATGGGTCTAGCCTGCAGAAACTGCAGCGTTGCAGCAGGAGGTTCCTTGTAAATGGAGGTACTTGTGAGATCGCACTCAATTCCTTAGAAGTCTGGAGACCAGGGAGTTTGCCGCCCTCCTTGGCACAATGTGACCCTAATTCGTCTCTCTGAAAGGACAACTCTCGAGTTAACTGTCAGGCTGCCTTATACAAAGGCTCTCTTCTCTCCCTCCCCCTCCCCAACCCCTTGATTTAAACCAACCACAAAATTACATCAGAAAAGTATATTTGGGGAGAAGGGTGGGTTTGGAGGAGATAATACGCATTCAGATCAGATCTACCCAGATCTACCGAGAGAATGAGGGGCATGTATTTGTTGAGGGCCACCAACTATTGAGAATCGCGTTCAGTTCTCCGGGAAAGCGCTGCAGAGGGGGAAGGGTGGGCGAGGGTCTATCCTAGGCTGAGCCAGGCGCAACCAGGAGTTGCGGGCACCAGCAGGAGGTGGGAGACTCCCGGACGTGCCCACGCGCGGCCCCGGCACGCCGGGCAGGAGCGCGCCAGGCAACGTTTCACTTACTTAGGGCGTCCCTACTGGGCACTCGTGCAGGGAGCGCACGCTCGTGCCACCGGGTTCGCAGGCCCCCGAAATAAAGGTGGCGCCGCTGTACCGAGCCAAGGAACTGTAGGCAGTGTTTCTTTCCCCTAGTGGTGCTAGGGAAAGGGAAAGTCCCGTGCCTTGCCCGCCTGGCTCCGCTCGGCAGCTTGCGCGTGAGCAGAGAACCGGTAGGGCAGAGGCGGCGCACGGTTAGGGTCGTGTCACCATTTCTTTGCTTCCCGACCTGCCCTGGAGCTGGGGGCTGCGGTAGCACCGCGAAGGTACGCGGTGCGCCATCCCGCCTCCCACCTCACTCTCGGGTTTCCTAAACCAATGCTCCCCCCCGGGGAAAGTTCGAGATGCAATTTGCCTGGACTACAAAGTTTTCGGACAGGGGGCATCTCATCGGAGGGGACCGAGAAGGGGTCTTGCAGTCCTCGGCAAGCTGGGGAGAGAAGTTACCCGCGAGTAGAGCGCAGCCGGGTGCCAGGGACCCCTTTGCCTCCCTCGAGCCAGCCAGCAAGGAGCTGGAGCTTTGCGCCGGACCTCGGACTCCCGGGTCGGTGCCGGCTGCTTCGGGCGCAGCCTCATTTACCCTCGACCCTGGGGAGGACAGCAACAAGTCCTGCCCCAGCCATTTCATCACCCCGCCAGCACGTGCGGATTCTGGGCGCGCGGAGCCTTGGCGCCGACCTCGCCTTGCCTCGCGCTTTCCTTTGCACTTCCCGCAGCCACCCCAAGAGTTTGCGCGACCCTGGGTGGGCACCCGGTTCCCCGCGAAGCTCCCGGAACAAGCTGCGTGGGTACACCGGGCTGTCTCCCAGCAGCTCCCCTTCACGGGGTGCACGCACTTACCTGTGTTTTGCAGGGACAGGCGACCTTTCTGCTGGGAGCCCCTGTCGTGGGGTCCCTCGGGCGGGTTGGTGGCGTCGGTTCCCCGCGCCGGGTCGAAGGTGGCCAGGACCAAAGCCAGGGTCACGAACTGGCCCAGCCACTCGGCACACATGGTTCTGGCTGTAAGACCCCGGCCCGGAGACCTGGATTCTTTGTGCTTCCCTCCTCCTTCCCCACTTCCCCCCTCCTCCCACTCTTCCTCCTTGCTCGCCTTTTCCCTCCTCCTCGCGGCCGCGGCTCAGATAGAGGTTACCCAGCGCCCTCCCGTAGCTCTTCGGAGAGCATGTGACCAGGCCGTTAGCAGCGCCCCGAGTGCCCGGCAATGGCAGGGATGATGCCTCAAATATCTCTGGAAGCTCTGGTGTCACTTGAATGAAGGAGTCGAGCAGGTGTTGTCCCGGCGGCTGGACCAATCCGAGACCCCAGCCCGTTTGACAACACAGTCGGGAGGCGGGGCTTGCGCCCAACTACTACAGGAGCGGGCGGAGAGCCGCTGGGAGCGCCCGACAAAGTTGCCGACCTGGCGGCGGCCACGCGTTTGCGTGCGTGAGTGAGTGAGTGTGATCACGGCCGGAGATGCGTGCGCGTGTGCGGGTGCTCCAGGGCAATGGCCGAACGAATTAAACTAAAGGCGGATCCCCACTCCAATTACAGCTCAAGAAAGGCGAAGGGCACTGCGTGCGCTGGGACAGAATCGTCCCTTCTCCCTCCCCGGGCATCACACCCGCACCGGGCTGGGAAAAGTTTCCTCTTTCCCTGGTTTGGAATTCAGTGAGATTCCTAGCCCGGAGGCCTTGACTGATTGGAGGAGTTTCCCGGGCACATCTATGTTGGGGGCAGGCTGAGCACATATGTGAATTCCTGGCGATGTGACGCTTTCCATCACACACACACACACACACACACACACACACACACACACACACACACTCCAAAACCAAACTACTGAAGAGAGAAGCAGAATCACTAGATAAAATATTTGGCCTAAGCTACTGTCCTGTCTTCCCCCTCTCTTTTTGTCCTGTTCGGGTGGGCCCTGTGACACCAAGAGTATCTGTTTCTCGCCCTTCCCCCAATCCACAGAGATTCCGGGCAGGGCTTCAGGGATCCAGGTGACAGTCTGGACTTGCATCATTTCCAGGCGGGTGGCAGGGAGGCCCAGGCAGCCCTGAGTCAGCCTGCCACGGAGCATCGCGTGCCCTGGAGGCCTGAGCTTGAAAGGCAACTTTACGCGTCTCCAAACACACTCCCATTTTCCCTAAGCGCTACTCGCCGCCTGCCTCCGGGTTCCCTCTCCAGCCCTAGACAGAAACGGTTAAAAGAAAGAACCCCAAATACAAAACCAGGGAAATATGTTCCATCTCTTCTTTCTAGTTCAAACTCCCTCCCCCTTCCCGGTCGGGGCTAGATAGCCCCCGACCGCGAGCTCCCCCGGCCCGCGGTGGCTGGGAGAAAGTTGGGCGCCGCTCGGAGCGCCTCTTCCCCTGCTGTGTGTGTACGTGTGCACGCTCACGTCTCCCCGGCGCCGGGGCCGGGGACAGGAACTGCTCCGGGCATCGTCAGTCCGACGGCTTAGCTCTGGGGGCTAGCAGGGCTGGGGGAGGGCGGGGACGCGAGCGCCGCGGCGGAGCGCCCCGCTGCACGCACTCCACGTTGACGCGCCTTCCCTCGCCCCTCCCCCGCCGTCCCCACCCTCCTTCAGGAGAACAGGTGAGCACGGGTACCAGCACCCACCCCCAACTCCCTCACCGCTCCAGCCTGCACCTTTGCAGTAATGCGCGGGGAAGGTTTCATCACCCACTGTCGGCGGAGACACAACCCTGGGTCTCCGCGGTGGGGCGCACTGCCCACCTCTTCGGGGCTGCCTTGTGACACGGTTGGGGGAGGGGTGCGGAGACGCTTGGGGGTCAGATCCGCCGCGGTTTTAGCGCCAGGCTGCTCTTGGGCTGAGGGAAGACACAGGAGGAGGTGGGGGTCCAGGGTGGCCGCCGCTGACCGCAGTGGCCTGGTGCATACAGGGGCCCTGAGTGGTGGTGGGGGGGAGGGCGCTGTGGGAGAAGTGGGGAGGGGGAGAGTGCCTTCGGAGTGAACTCTTGCCTGGGTTGCTGCGCCACGAGCCGCTGTCCACCATCGCCCCCGGGCTTTCAGAGCTGCAATAAATGGCCCCTTTGAAGGTTCGAGTCTGCAGCGGCGGTGGGGCACTGACCACTTATGCCCATGATTCCAATAGCAGTTATTTCTTGCCTCAGATCTTTTGTGGAAGGAGGTGGAGTATGAGTACATTAAAATGGGTGGTTCACCGTTCCCACCCTGCTTTTGTTTGCATAGTTAGCTTCCTTTATTAGTTTATGAAAAATCATTTCTGTAGATTCTTTAAGAACAAAACATAGCAAACAATCGAAAAAAAAAAGAGCGATGCAGCTTGGCCTCTCACTAACAATATTAACATTACAAATGGCACTGGAGCTGATGTTTTTTGGGCAACAGAAATTAGAGGCCTAAGGCAAGCCTACTTTGGCAGATGAGCTTGATATGGGCTGGGCAGATGGAGGTCACTCAGCTCCTTCTACCCTGAGCTTTGGCTGGGCACTGCCCTTTGCCACCATGAGGCTCTGGGGCTGCCCCCAGAGGACCTGCATCATTTAAAACTTCATCTTCAGGCCATTTGCTCCAACCTCACTAGGGACATTCAAGTTTCTCACCTGAGCCAATTGCCTCTTTAGAACAAAGAGCAAAGCAGTAACTAGATTTTCCTCTTTCTAAGACCAAGCAGTCGTTCTTAAGTTTTTGTTTTTCTTTTTTTAAGCGGCAGGGCACGTAGTCAGAGTAAAATATCCAGAAAAGAATGTCCATCAGTTTGGTCTTACCGGAGCTGAGAAAATTTTGCAGAATGAGTCCAGGCCACAGATCTGGGGTGGGGGTGGGAGGACTCAGAATGGCAACTGTGTTGTGATTGCCCTCTGTCTTCTAGCTCTGTAACTCTGGCTGGTTTGGCAGATTGTGACTTATGAGAGGGGTGGGGGTGGGGAAGGGGCAGCAATGATAATCATAGTAATTATTATCATTATAAAGCTAACATAAATTGAGAGCAGACATAGAGCTGGTGGCTTTGGTATCTCTAAGTTGGAGTCTGACCTAGCTGGGATTTGAGACTTGGGGGAAGAAAGGCCAGACTGGTGTTGCCCTGGGGTCAGCAAGAGAGTTCCTAGAGGGGCCTTGTGCCTACTTTAAGGCCCAGCCAGCCACGGAGAGGATGAGCAGGCCTGCCTGGTGCCATCCAGGGGCAGCTGTGGCTGATGCAGGGGGCCATGTTTTCCTCTCTAACTCCATTTCACTGGTTAGATCCAGTTAGTGAGTACCCTTGGGGAGGGGGGCATTGGGTTAGACTTTGAAAGGTGGGACTTTGAAAGTAAGGATGGTGGTCAGCAGAAGAGAGGGCATTACAAGAGGAAGGGTCGTTGGGGTAAATGCACGGAGAGAATAACATCTGGAGTAGAGATTCTTCAACTCGGTGTGAAAGTAGAAGACAAAGCTGGTCTGGGAGTCTGGGGCCCTTTTGTCAGATCTGTGACTAAGATCTGGTTCTTATCCTCATGGAATTGACGGTCGAGACACTTATGACTAGACTTCCTTTTGGAATTAGGAAAAGATCAGAGGCTGAATGCCGACACTATGGAAGAGCATATGGATGAGAGTAATGGGAAGTCATAAGTTGAAGTCTTGATGTGGGTTTTGTTGCCCAGCAGGATGGAAGGTGTTCTTGCCCAGGTGTGAGCAGATGGGAACAAATGTTGCGTGATGAAGGAATAAGGGGAAGGTTACAGCATGCTGTCTAAACCAGGCTTTCTGTGAATTCCAGAGCCGGGGTGGAAAACGTGGCTTCCACGTGGAGAGCGCCTCCTACTGCAGGCCCCGCCCCCCTGGGACTACTGGGCTGATAGCACCACCTTATGGTTAGAGAGGGAACTGTCAGAGCAAATAGCAATCTACCTGACTCAGGACCTTTGAGTGTCCTGAGCAGGTCAACGGATGCTGATTTAGGCAGTGTTCTCACAATGACATGCTTTTAACTCCCATCAAGGGACTCTCTTGCAAACTCTTTGGTTTTCCTCCCCATTCTTTTGCTAGCTTCCTGTGTGAGCCACATCTAAGTACAGCTACTTTGCTTCAGGCCTATGTGAAGGAGCATGGAAAAAGGTAGTCAAGTGAAACTGGCTAGACAAAATAACAAACTGCAGCTGTCCGCCTCCTAGATCTTGAAAGCAGAGGTCTCTCTCTAAAAATCCTCATTTCTTCCCTTCTTTTCATCAAACTGGTAGCTTATTCAATAGAATTTGGGATAAAGGAGACTCTGTTCAGTATGCGAGTTTGTTTATTTGTACTGTGACAAAATTGCCTTCTGCCGATCTTCATTCTAAAAGTACAAAACTTCAACAACGCCATGGGTTGAGAAAGGTTTTGTGGGACCGGTCTGGAAAGTCCACCATCATTTATAATTTTGCTTATTGGAGGAAAAGACATTCCTGAGTTTCCCCAAATAGCCAGTCTCAAAGCCTTGGAACACATGGCTTTTGTGAATTAGACATTTCCCCTCTGTCATTGATTAATAGCCAAGTTGTAATCACAGATTGATTGGAAACACAAAAGATAAAAAAGAACTTTTAAAAATCCCTGGAGAATAGGAACACTGTATCCCTCACCACACATCTATTTACAGGAAAGAATACACGGCAGTAAACAGTGGGTGTCTGTTTGTGGTCTGAATTTTGCTGGTGCCTTGCTCTCAACCTGAATAGTATCCCAGAAGGCCTCTCTGTTTTCCTTGGGTCATAATTTTGGTTGCTTCATGGTGTGCAGAGGTGAACATCAGGGGAAGATGCCTCAGACCAGGAGCCACAGGTCTCCTGGGAATGCTGGGGGACCTTGGAGGTAGGTACCATGGCCTTGCTGGCTGGGTGTCAACTGTGGACTGTGAACTGTTGGATTTCAAGTGGGTGAAGGAAGAATATATTTATGGGGCTTTTGACGAGTAAGCCAGAGTTTGAAAAGTCATTATGAAATGATCAAATCTGTTAATGTAATTTAACCCTCAATTTTAATTGAGTCTTTTGATTCCTGATCTTAGCTTTGGGTTTTCTTTTCTTTTCTTTTTTTCCCCCTGAGCAGTTCTAACTGTTGGAAAGGATTGATATTTCATGACTTCCCCCTCCCCAGCTAAAAGAGGCAATTTACTTTATAACCAAAACACAATTAAACTCATCCATTCTATCTTGAATTTACCATATGGAGCAACTGCGACACTTATAAACTTAAGTTGCATCTTGGGATCTTATTTTCTTTATATTTCAAAACATTCCTAGAATTATTTCATCATTACTAATCAATTACTGCCATTTAGGTTAAGAATGACCAATATAACAAGAAAATGGAAGACTGAGTGAAATACTCAAAGGATGATGCGATTCATAGTGAAAGCATCAAATATTGCATCACCCCTAATTTTCCAGTATTTTGATTAGAGTATTACATCATCTTTAAAGAGTTATAAATGATAGGGGGTGCCATATTTGTGATTTTATTATCATTTCTGTGGCATACTGCTGAAAAGGCAGAACTTACCTCTTTCAGTGCAAAGTGGTAAAGAGAAGAAAATTGACAGAGAAAATGTTTTCACAGTCATCTCAATTCAGAGAGGGTGGCCTTGTTTTAGACTCTGATGATAATAGTAAAATGAGTTTTATGGGGTTATAAATCTTACCAGACAATAATTTGGATGAATTTTCCTCAAGCCCCAGAATTGATGAGTAACTATATTTTTCAGAGACTGAAAAGAAAATATGATATTTTTCTCTGGGTAGTCACTCAACTGGAATAATTTCATCACCCACTATTTTGCAACAAGAACCTGAACCATCCTGTCTTGGTGAGAGAATGGGGGATCACTTTTTTTCCCTAATCTTTTGCAGTATTTGATTAGATTTCCTTGATACACTTTCAAGGTGACAGTTGATGAAATCAGAGGTTACAAAGGTGATTGAAAGGAAGTGGTGATAGAGAGATGAAAAGAGATTATTGGACAAATCATTCTTACTGGTGCTTATAAATCTAAGAAAGTACATTCCTTGTCATTATGGTGAAAAGAAGATGGCTGTTTTCTCTGTAACAAAATTAAAAGCCATGAAAGTTTTATGATAGTTTGATGGTGCAAGTGTAAGAAAGACCAGAGGAAAGAATAGGATAGATGTTCATAGAGATTTACTGGAAATCTGGAATCAATTCTCTCTGTTGAGCTTTGACTGGGGTTCAACACTGAGCATCTGGTATGTTTACCATAGGCTGCAATTAGCAGAAAGCCCAATACAAATGTAGAAATTGAGGCAAGTCCATTGACCCCCAAATGAGAATTCCTGAGGAGGTTGGGTGTCTGTAGGTGCAGAGGATAGATTGGAGGTGGAGATATCTTGAGTGAAGCATATTGAGAAATCAGGTAGTAATTTGGGGATGGAAAGGAAGATGGAGCTTTTGTAGAGGACACATGGGCAAGATTATCAACTTTGGCATGTGAGGGATGGTGGGGGGACATGATGGAAGTTTAAGCTTTTCTTTTACGGTCTCCCCTTCAACTCCTGATCCCTCCTCAACTCCTCTCCCTACCCTGCTCCTAGCTCAGTCAAAGCTAACAATATTTCTCTATTCATTTCCAAAATGGTTCTCACCTCATCCCCCTGGAGTCAGTTTTGAATAAAAATGAATCTTTTTTTTTCTTTCTGGCCTCTGCAGGAAACTCAATACCAATTCTTGCTTCTGACTCTAAATATGCACCCATTCTGTTCATTCACCTCTCTCCACTTCCTCCGTCCACCCCATCTGTCTCTACTGTTGTGAAGTACACCACATCAGTCTCCTGCTTTCTCCAGCCCTCACCAGTCCTGACTCTCTACGCTGTAGCCAGGGTGATAAAAACCAAATCAACCAACCAACAGAAAAATAAACCAAAACCAAATCATCCCCCCTTAGAGTCCAGAAACCTCAGTGTCTGATCCATACTCCTAACCCGGGACTAGAAGGGCATGCCAGATCTGGCCCTCCTGGTTTTGAACCACTCTCTCCCTCACTCATTTCCTTCCAGAGCCTTCTGTCTATACTGCAATCTGTTTCTTGCCTTAGGGCCTTAATGTATCCTGTTCCCACAATTTAAGGGCCTTGCTCAGTTATTATCCTGTTTATTTGTTGTTTTATTTTTTCTCTAACTCAAAATGAGTGATGATGTTGTCTGTCATGCCCAGTGTCCAGTCACCAGCACATACTACAGTGTCTGTTTCACAGCATCCTGTGTGCATGTGTGCTTTTACATTACAGAATGCCTCTGGGTTCCAGGACTGGGACTTACAGAGATGGCACTTGATTTGTGGGGAAGGTGGTAAGGAGTTAGTGGGCCATCTGGATTCAGTGTCCAACAGATAGTTTGATAGTCATCCTCCCAACTCTTGTGCTAGGTTCCCTGATCCTACACTACTTTATACTGCAGTTATTTATAGGTTAAAAGTACTTCCATTTACCTTGCCCTTTTAAACTTCTCTATAACCTTGAAAGGGAGTAGAATTATGACTTCCATTTTAGAGAGGAAAACCTAAGTTCATAGATTCTTGCCCAAGACATTCACAGCTGGAAGTGTTCAAATCTGGATCTGGAGGTAGGTATTCCAGTTCCCAGATCTTTGCACTGTGTCATTTTGAATGTCAATAGCCCATTTCTTTTACCTTTACCAGTGAATAGGGGGTTTAGGGTCATAGAGTGAAGTACTTTCGTTCTAATGCTGAGCAAAGTGAGCTTTGTTCACTTAATGGTAAAAGGAGTCCAGTACCTATAGTATGTTTCTCTTTCTCTCCACACACACACACACACACACACACACACAAACACACACACATATTTCCCCTCCCCCCAAGACCTCAAAAACCTGAGAAAGGAAGAGAGTAAAGTGAAAGAAAAACAAAAAAAAAGAGCACTCAGAAGAAATGGAAAAGGGAGAAAGGTAAGATACTAATCTAAAGTGAAACCAAGCTGAGTGCAGGTGCACACCTGTAATCCTAGCTACTGGGAGGTTGAGGCTAGGAATCACTTGAGTCTGCAGGTTCAATACACCCCTGGGCAACTAGCGAGACCTTGTCTCTCTATTAAAAAAAATAAAGTGAAGCCAAAGAATATGTTCAGACTCCTCTTGTTTTTTAGCAAGATTACAAAAAAAGGACTAGGTTACAAGTTAAACTAGGCACATGAAAGGAAAGCAAGAAGACTGGACACTGATGCGGTCATAGGCCCTGAGGGGAAAGGCAGAGGAGAGGCCACCAGGAGCGCATCATCTATGCCATCCTTGATGATGGCCATGTGGGTGGTGCTAGAGGCAGAGATGGTAGCTGGTTGATGACAGAGATGGAGAAGGCAAGGAGAGCTTCTTTAGAGAGTAAGGAGGTATGGGACAACTTCTGGGCACCTGAGGAAGGTGGACCCTTTGGATATGGATTCTGTGGGGTTCAGATCTCAACCTGGACTCGCATTAGCTGAGTGACTTTGACCAGGATACTTAGCCTCTCTGAGCTTCAGTCTGTTCAACCTAAGTTCAGGGATAGTACTCTATACTTCATGGGGTTGTTATAGGATTCAGTGAGATGGTATCAATGTGCTCAATGCTTGTCTCCAGCAGGGACTGAAAACAATTGTCGCCCCCCCCCCCCCCCC